>PVLD010000900.1:0-236180 GCA_004027595.1 Dinomys branickii | reverse complement strand
TTGATACATTGTGTCAACTTGGGGAGTCTAGAGGTTTAACTAAGTAACTCAACAGTTGTAAATCTTGGGGTAAACAGGATATGCCCTTACCCTTGTGGGATGTTGTTTATGTTAATTTGGGAAGCTTTAAAGGTTAACTGTGTGATTCAGGAGGAAGCCAGGGTGCTTTGTAAACATCCTGAGCCTGTGGAAGAGGAGGGCATGGAGGTTATGTGAAAGGTACACGCCCCCTGGGCGGGGGTGGACTGTTTACAATGTAGGGGAGAAAAGGAGGCTGCTTGCAGCCATTCCTCCCTTTTGCTGGTTGTTTTGCTGTGCTCTGTGGCCACGAACAGTTTGCTCTCTGGCATGTGCCACTCTGCCTCAGAACCAGCCAAGTATGGACGGAAACCTCCTCAAACTGTAAGCTAAATAAACCTTTCTTCATTTTTGGGCGTTGGGTATTTTGTCTCAGCAACGAAAGAAAAGTAACCAAGACACCACCCATACCTTATCAAACCCCAAGCAAGACTGAGCCATCACAAAGGAAGCCAAGACCTATGTCAAAGCTATGGGAGAACAACAGTGGCTACCATGAAATGAGGAGGCCCTGAAATACCCAGATTGTACTGTAAGAGTAAGGTTCATCTTAGAAACTGGAGGCAGAGATATGGATGACTTAGAAATCCTATTGGCCACCCTCTCCAAAGGAGACATGACCTGAGAAATTACATCTTGCACTGCATCTGCACACCACACTGACTGTATTTCTCACAGCAGGTGTTTCTTGTCCTAAGTATCTTCCCCAACAAATGCATGAGTCACTCAGGACAACTTTGTACCACCTGCATTTCTCCATATCTTTTGTCAATGAAAGAACTGTAGTTGCTATAAAAGGGTAATGGGGGAGTTTTCAACATCTACAAGGAGAAAAACCTGTGCCACTTCCAGTGATTTTTTTTTTTAAAGAAAACTACTTGTCTTTTGGCTTTTTATTGGCTTCATTATTGTTGTAGTAGGCCTATTTAAAGCACATTAAAATCATATTTTCTGTATGTCTTACAATAACCAAAATTTTAAGAGCAAACAGTCTGGGAAAGGTGCTTATACCAGAAGGCAGTTAGTGTGAGGAGATGCAGGCAAAGCCAGGGTATTTTATTGGATGTCTGTACACTCGTAAAGTACCATTTTATAAAAGCATAGGGTCTTGAGGTTCTCTCCAGCCCATC
The DNA here is from genome assembly GCA_004027595.1 of Dinomys branickii. NCBI lineage: Eukaryota > Metazoa > Chordata > Mammalia > Rodentia > Dinomyidae > Dinomys > Dinomys branickii. The sequence continues at coordinate 234,972 of PVLD010000900.1, read as the reverse complement.
ACTACCTGAGGGGAGGGAACCCTGGAAATGGAGGGAGAGAGACTGGAACAGAGGACTACGCTCACACACACAGTCTCAGGCTGCCGTTTTCCAGACAGGCTGGACTTGTCGGACAGAGAGGATAATGAGGCCAGGCAGGGGCTGTGTCTTACTGTCTTTAGAATACATTAAATGCCCTTGAGGTGACTTCATTTCTATCTTTCTTTATTCTGTTAATGTCCCATGTATCTGTGTGCACAAAAGCACATGTGTGTATAAGTGAATATGTATGCTGTTTCCTAAAAGCAAACAGTAAAAGGGCCTTTTATTTTCCTGAAGAAAGATCAGAAGACCTGTTTCAAGTGGGCTGGTTTCTTGGTGGGTTGCTCAGCCAGGAACAGAGCTCGGGAAGACAAGACGGGAGCAGACATTTTCACTGGTACTGCTCCCCCACCCCGCAGATTTATCTTGGGAGATGGTAAAGTGTTCTTTTCACATTTTCCCGTGATGTCTGTATTTGAACATTCTGTCCCCAGATCTCTACCTCGCCCCCGCCTGGTTTCCCCACTTTGCCCAAACATCATGTTTCCACTGGGTTTTTCCTGATCTTCCCCTTCAAAACAATACGTATTGCTTCTCTAAACTGGAATTTCCTGTTCTCTTTTTTTCATTTATTTTCCCCTTGTAATTATTTTATTATCTTTAGAACTGTAATACCTGACACATGCTAAAGAACACACAAAATCATTAGTTATAAAACATACTAGTAAAACTGCATCTGTGAATTCTACTACCAACTTGGGGAGTAAAATATTTTTAAAATATCTTTTCAGTATGGAGATTCCTCAAGAAACTAAAGCTAGAAATTCCACTGAACCCAGACATTCTCTTTCTAGATGTCTTCCCAGAAGAGTTAAAGATACCGTATTACAGCGATACATGCATACCCATGTTTCTAGCAGCACAATTCATAATAGTCAGTCTTAGATGCAGCCTGTATGTCCATCAACAGATGAAGAAAGTGTGGTATTTCACACAGTGGAGTACTGCTCCACCCTAAGGAAAGATAAACTGGCATCATTTGTAGGAAAATGGATGTACCTTGAGACCATAATATTAACTTTTTTTTTGTCTTTTTGAGACAGTCTCTCTATGCAGTTCAGGCTGCCCTTGAGCTCACTTTGTAACCAAGACTGGCCGTGAACTTGCAACCATCCTCCTGCCTCAGCCTCCCAAGTGCTGGGATTGCAAGCATGTGCCACCATGCCTGGCGAGACCATAATCTTAAATTATACAAACTTTTTTTTTTTTTTTCGGTACTGGGGATCGAACTCAGGACCCTGCGCTTGCTAGGCAAGCGCTTATTCCACTGAGCTATATCCCCAGCCCCTATACAAACTTAAATATTGCATCATTTTTCTTAAATGAGAAGCCAAAAATCATAAATCAAGAGCAGAATAAAAGATAGATAACAGGAATAGGGAAGTAGATCTTTCTCAAATGGGAAGGACATCAGGAGATGGGTAAAGGGAGAGAGAGGAAATGGACAGGTGATAAAAGAAAGAGGTAAAATGGGTTATGTGCACAAGCCAACTCCATACGCAGAATGGAACGATTGTGGACTGCAAAACTCTAATTTAAAATTTATTAAAACCTTCATTCTTCCTCATAGTATGCCTCCCATGTGATCAGTAGAATATTCATGGTGATATACATAATTACAATAAAACCAAAGACAATATAAATATCCATCAGCCAAAGAACTGAATTAAAATATATTAAGCACTAGAACACCCACTGGTGGAAGTGAGTGAACTACAGTACACACAACTGAGCACGAATAAATCTTAGAGACTTAATCAGTACAATAATTAAGTCCCATAAAATGATCTAGATATATCATTTATATAAAGCTTTAAACAAAACAATGCTATTAGCATTAAGCTTAATAACTTTTCACACTATGAAACATGTTCATTGGTTTTGTCTTATTTTATTGTGCAGATAGGACTCTTCCAACTTCAACATACATATAAATAATGTCTTCTAAATTGAGACCAATTTAAAAAATTCGTAGTTCCAAAAATATGAAACTATATTAAGCTTTTCAAGTTAGAAAATAAGACTAAATTTTAACATCCTTTGTTGCTTTCCCACTGTATAAATCTGGTCATCCAATCAGGTAACTTGGCCTTTCGATGTGCTTCTCGAGTCTGGCCCCAGTCCACCTGTCACTTCTTTATATCAGGATTTTTGTTTTGAGTTCTGGACATTTTATACTTTCTTAACTCATTTTAGTCTATTCATAGCATATATTTTTCTGCTTTATCTAGGAGAATTTCGCTTTAGTGTATATTTCAAAGATGAACTTCAAATAAATTTAATGTTTCAAATTCCAAGTAATTTATCAGACAATCCAAACCGTAGCAGTTTAAAGCCAAAAAAGTGATTTTTTTCTTTCTCCAGTTACTGCATTAGTTGCACCAGGATAAACCTTTCTTTCTTGTTACTTTGAGATTATTCCAGTTCTTTTGAATCAAGCTTAAGCATCATTCTCCTAGGGTTCGTTCTGCTGTCTACAGTTCAGGCTACTTGATCTATGGCCTGTACCCTGTGAGGCAGAAGTATGATCTTCACATTTCTTTTAGTATCTTGACTTTTTAAGTAGGTAGGGTGGATGGAAGAAGAAGGATTATAGAGAGGCACTAAGGAACCCTATCTAACGGGTGCTGTTATGATTCTCTCAGATACAAGTATTTGCCTATTCCCTGGAGGTGGCAAGAATCCAGATGCTAGCTCTTTCAAGGAACACAGTCTGTCTAGTTTGGGCACAGTGTTCCTGTGGGAAGACCTTTCCACCATATAGGTCTGGGTATAGGAGATCTGATCCAGCTTGATTTACTCCACTTCCTTCATCTGATTGAATAATAAAGCTGACTCATACCAACCTATGGTAAAATTTTCAGAAAGTTCATAAGGAGGTTGTTAATCCATTGGTATCTTGAAATCAGCCATACAGGGAGAATTTACATTATAGAAATTGTCACAATAGTTACCCTTCTTGTCTTTTTTTCCTTTTGGCTTGCCAATTTTTAAACGTAGATTATTGTCTTCATCTGCCTTCTCCAGTGGGGCGATATACTAGGATGATACAGACACTGGTATTTGTTAAAGTGTACCAGCTTTTATTTTCTCGTCATCCAGAGACCAGCCAATTTTTGTGGGGCACTGACAAGGTGGTGAAGCCTGACTATGGCACGAAGGGCTCACTTGACTCAGAGGACGGTCATGCACCGTCACATCAAAAGTGCCAGTATGAAAAAGAGCACCGCTACCTCTTCCCTCTTCCCTAATGTCTTTCTCTAAATTTCTGATTTTTCTGTTCAGATTAGGAGAGTGGCAGATCAATAATCAACTGCCTCAGAACTCAGGAAGAAATGTTGATTGTAGGGCACCTTCAATCTCTGGAAGCAGTCCTCGTGGAGTCCTTTCCCTACTCAAGAAAAGGAAGGACTAACATCTCACACTAACAGCCCTCTCAGGATCTCGTCTCTCTGATGATTAACCTGGGACACCAATTTTCAAGCATTTTGGTCTCAGGATTCTTTTATCTTCTTTAAAAATACTTTTTTAAAGCTGAACATTTTTATTTGTAAAGTGCTTTTGGCATATGTATACATATATGTATGTGTTATTGAGTATAGCTGACAAAATCATGTATATTTAAGGTGCACAGCACCATCTTTGGAGACATATATATGTTTTGACATGATTACTACAATTAAGCAAAATAACATACGTCACCTCACATTCTTACCACAATTCTTAATTTACTACACTTAGAAACATTTCATAACTGCACACATCAAAAAATACTCTTAAAGAAAAATGTGCTCAGCGTCTCACTCCCAAAGACAGATTATAGCAGTTAAGTGAACACCATTCTAGATAATTTCTTGATATCTACATATTAATTGATTTTTTAAAATAATTGGCAATGTTACATGTACCGTTTTATAACCTACTGTTTCAACGAGAATACAAAGAATACTTTCACCTCAGTAAATTGATACCATCATGATCTCCTAATGATATAATGAATAACTTTTTAATCCCCCAATGCTCCTTCCCTATTCTCCCTTGTTCCCTTCCTTTTGTATAATAATAGTCTTCCTTATAATTTCATGGCGCTTTTTAGATTCTACATAATAAAGAAAACAGGTGATACTTGATATTTGCCTTTTTGAGTCTATCTTATTCTCGTAATGTGATTAGCTCCGTTTCCGCCCATTTTCCTGCAAATGACAAATTTTATCTTTTTTTAATCACTGAATCGCACTCCATTGTGTGTATATACATTTTCTTTATCTGTTCATCTGTTGATGGGTACTTAGGCCAGTTCCGTATGTTGGCCATTGTGAATTATACTGCAATAAACATGGATATGTAGGTATCCCTATAGTATACTCATCTTAATTCCTTTAAGTATATACCAAGGAGAGGTATAGCTGGGTCATGTGGTAGTTCCACTTTGTGTTTTTGAGGAACATCCATACTGATACCCATAGCAGTTGTAATAACTTACATTCCCACCAGCAGTATGGAAGTGTTTCTCCTCTTTACAATTTCTGAGGCATCCAAAGAGCCTTTGTTTATTTGGGCTATAGCTATTGATATTTACTGCATTAAAAGTAATAGAATCTGGGTGTAGTGGCACAGGCCTGCCATCTCACATGGGGGAAGCTAGGACAGGAGAATCATGAGTTTGATATAAACGTGGGCTATGTAGTGAGTTCAAGGGCATCCAGGATTACATAGGGAGAGTTTGTCTTGAGAAAAATAAAAATAAAACGGAAGTAATTGAAGTTTTTAAAACACAAAAGGACACATTCTGGACAATCAGAGAAATGACAACATCTCATTTCATGTAAACTCCGGAACTCTCCACTGACATTTATGAGATAATGAGAGTGTAAACAGCAAATAATGTCTTAGTATAATTACAGAGTTTTGGCTTCATTGTGTCCCCATGTAAAGTCTGCTGGGAATTTCAGAGGCCCCACCAACTGCAGGAGGGTAATTCTCCATGATTCTTTCAAGTTTCTGCACATTTTGCAAGCATGCCTTTGATCAAGACTCTCTTAACAAGGATGTATGTGTAGTGAACAATTTTGGCAAAACAGACAAAAAAATAGAACAAAGGAAAGTTTTTTCCTTTTACTTTCAAGTAGAAATGGAAATAATGTCTCTCTGTCTTGAGCAAAATTTGTTATAAATGATTTTAATGAAAAAAAAGGTGCAAGTTCCCTAAGCTTAGGTTTTCTCCTTACAATATAGCCCACTGCATATGCAGATGTCACTTGATACAATCCATGCTGCCATGTGGGAATTAAGGTTTGGCGCATTTAATGCAGAATTGATGACAATTTGGCTACTACTCTAGTTATGAATATAGATGGGGTTTTTTTGTTTCTGACCTAAGTGTCTCATACATTCTACCAGCATTTATGACTCCATAGCAGGCTAAATTGTGAGGTTCCTACAGGATACAATTTCAGGTCCTTCATAGTTCTTGATGCCCACCTTTTGAGAACAATGGCTTTGAGACGAGAAACTGTTACCATGCATGAATAGTCCACAAGGATCCAATGCAATTACAAGAATTCATACAAAAGAGAAGCAAGAAGATTAGAATGCTTAGAAGAAGATACAAAGACAGAAGCAGGAGGTTAAAGTAACACAAGGAAGAGCTCATGAACCAAAGAATGCAAATGGTAGCAAATTTTAGAACTGCAGAGTCTCCACAAAGGAACCGGTCCTGTCAATATATTTAGTAGCCTATTAAGAGTGATTTTGTATAAGTACCGTGTGTTAACCAATGGTGCCACTGGAGCTCCTAAGAGTGATTTTGGACTTCTGAGCTTTGGAATGCTAAGAGAATAAATTTTTATTACTCTAAGCCACCAAGTTTGTGGTATAGCAACTTATTACAGAAGCAATGGAAAACTAACACAGTGCCCAAGAAACAAGAGAAAAAGTCAATCAGATGATGCATCTACCAATCAGCTACCATTCTGAGTGGTGGAAACTCTTAATCTCATAGATCCACTTGGAAAATTTTTAGAAATACATCTCAGAATAGTGTTAAGTGCTAAGAAGGGCAAGCATCACAGTTCCCACCCTTCTGGTCAAAGATGACTCCATAGATATTTAATTTCCCACACTTCCAACTTGTACACAAATTAATATCAGGCTGGTCCTCATAGAAGCCCAAAGTCATGGTACTTGGGATGCCTTGTAGCAGGAAGTAAAGGCCACAGAGTCTCAAGGAAAGGGGCTGTCAGGTAGAACATGAGGGAATCTCATAGGGAGGCTGTGCTCCCTGCTTGAGCTGGGCCACCTACCTTCTGGTTCTAGAAATCAGCACTCCAGTTTCCTGGCATCCAGAACATGGACTGGAACTTAATCACTGGATTTCATGGTTCTCAGATCTTTGGGTTTAGATTGAAACTGTACTAGGAGCTTTCTTGGGCCTTGAGTGTACAAGTGGAACATCCTGAGTCCTCTGAGCCTTTCTAATTTTGGGAGCCAACCCTTTGTAATACATATCTTTAGATAAAGATAGATAGATCATGGTAGATGATAGATAGATAGATAGATAGACGGATAGATCGATAATAGAGATTTGCTCTTGTTCTGTTTACCTGAAGAACCCTGGCTGATACAGAAACAAAGTGATGCAACCCATATAGATAAACTTTCTCTGAGTAAAGATCCAAATACGGAAGGGTGGAAAGTGGAGACAGGGATATGTGAGAACAGAAAATATTCGTATTCTTAATTTATGCTTCAATCATATTTTACCGCTATGATTTGATTTACATGAGTGTTTTCTCATTGGGCTGTGTGTGACCTTGCTGTAACTATGTCCATATTCTCTTCACTTGGTGTGAGGTTGGAAGTAAAGTAGTATCTTAATAAGAATCTATTGAATTAATAAATTAATACATGAATGACCAAGAGCACAACCAATGTTCTTGAATATTCCTCAATTCTATTTCTTCAAAAATTCTCTGTAGTTGTTTTATTTCTATCATTTGGAGTCTGATTTTTTTCTCTATTAAATTCTTAAGGTTCTTTCCTAAGCAAAGCAACTATTCGTATTGTAATTATATTTGTTTGAATTCTGCTAATGCATTTTAGTTATTTACACAAGTTAAGATCATATAACAATTTGCTTTAGTCTTTTTATCCTTATGTACACAATTTTGGGGCAATTCAATTTACAAAATAGGATACTTTTATGGCACATAGTTTTTAAATTTTCTCTTCAGTTTTATACTTATTTCCTAAATTCTTTAACACTATTTGTATGGATCTTGTCAATCAAATTTATTCTGTACAAGAGATTAATAGAGGAGTGCTACATTATAAGTCTTTCAGTTTCCTTGAATGGTTTTTAGTATTCTGTAACACTTTTTTGTAATTAAGATTTAAATACCCAATCCCTCAAGACTTGCGGTACAGAGAGCTGTCAATCAAGGAATTGGCAGGCTCTATGAGCTGCATGATGAAGTCTTTATCCCTGCTCTCTGATGCCTTCAAGACCAGTTTTTTTTTAACTGATCCTTCATTTCACATGTCTTAGAACTCACTCACACTTCTTATGCTTGGAAATGTAACACACAAAGTGACAACGTAATCCACAGCTAATAAGTTAGCGGCTATAAAAATGAACATCCACATTAACTTGCCAAGCATGAGGAATGGAGGTGTTACACCGTACTTGTGTATATATGTCTGCCAGGGCAATAGTACATATGCCTTTGGAGAGGCTTCTAAGTTATGCAGAGAAGCCGACAATAATTCTTGAACTTTCTTGTCAGGATCTAGTTTCATTTAAGAGCTAAACGAACAGCCTCAAAACACTTGGCCATGATTAGCCACAATTCAGCTGGCAAGAAAAACATGCAGAAACTAGCCTTTGGGTGGTAAATTTTGTGGAAATTAGATTATCTCAGTACACTCTGGGGTGTCATCCTTTGGAGTACATTCCCTCACTAGAAAAGTAATAGCAGTGAAAGAGCTCTAAGATCTTTTTCTACATATCTTTTAACTCATTAAGTAATTAGATAAAAGGAATAGTTTTCGTTATTTACAGGAACAGTTTAAAACATTGTCAATGATTAGGATAGAATTCAAGGCCTTGCACATGCTGGGCATGGGCTCTAGCATAAGACACATCCCTAGCCTGATTCTAATTTAAAGTTTACTTATCCTCTGTAGGATCTTATATTTGACGCATAAACTTTAACTGTTTATACAATGCTGAATTCTATGTATTCTTTTAAAAGTATTTCTTTGTAAATATTGTTTTCAATAAATATAAATTTTTGTCCTTGCTTTGGTACGAGGCTTAAGAATTATATATACTTGTGAGCGCACAAATGAGAAGGAGCACCCTACGTGCACTGACTGGTAAGGGGAGATCTGGGCCGAGTTTAAGCAGAGCTGAGTGCCTACTCTGGTACATTAGTACTTACAGGGGCAGAGCCCCACAAGTCATATCTGTTTTCTTTCCCTGTACTGATCTAGGACAAGGCTCAGGAAGTTGGCATAAATTACCTAAACTGTTAAGGCCAGTAAATTATAAAACAAGGACATTAATTCACTCTAATTAAAAATTGTGTTCTTTTTTTATTCCACATAATCTCCTAATGTACAGAAAGCAAAACCGACTATGAGCTCTTAAAATGTAGGAGCTTTGCCCAACAAACTACTGTCTGTCTATCTGCATTTACGCTTTTATTTATCCACACAGTAAGCATGGATTCAGTGTCTACTCTGAGCCAGGCAGCGTGCTAGCCAGCTCCAGGGAATATAATAGTGAAGCAGACAAAGACCCTTCCCTCAAGGTGCTGGCAGACTCCAGAGAATTACAGAAGAGCAGAAATGCAATGATAAAGTGTGGCTGGCGCTACATGCAAAGAAGGGTGAAGGGAAACAGATCTCTTGGGTCTGAAAAGGCAACCTGGAGAAAGCAGCACGTAAGCAAAGGTCTTGCAAATGAGCAGGGTTATCCAAGTACAGATAATCAGAGGGGTGGCTTGCGAGAGTTCCCAGAAGAAGCTCCTGAATTAGTACAGCACCAGATGAGGGACAGGGTAGCAGTGCGGTGGGGACGGTGGGGGTTGGAGCTGATGTTGTGAAAGAATTTGTGCACAGCCACAGTCAAGGCATGAGAAGCAATAGGATCTCACCTGAGTAGAGTCAGGCTGCTCGGAGTGCGGAGAACCAGGGCTAGTGCAGGCGATGAGGCCAGCAAGGAGCCTGAAGTAGGTAACTCGAGAAGAGGTAGCCGGATGCTCCCGGGGACTGGGAATGGGAAGGAAAATGCTGGGAACTACTTGAGGAGGGACAACACGCTGTAAGCTACCACGAAGGCTTAAATTCCTCAGGAGACCAAAGGAAACCATTGAAACAGGTAATACAGGTGAAATCCCATCATACAGAACTCCATAGGGAACAATTCTAAATACAGTTCTGCACTCTATAATTAAGATGCACTGAGTCGCCCTTTCTTTTTCTTTTTCTCTCTCTCTCTTTCTTCCTTCCTTTCTTTCATTTTTCTTTCTCTTTTCTTTTCTTCTTTTTTGTTCTCTTTCTTGTTTGTTTTCCGCAGACTGATTTGCTCTGCAGTGAGTGAGCCTATCTGTCCTGATGCTTATGCTGCACCATGCCATATACTAATTTCCTTTATTATTAAGCTCCTTTATTAAAATTATCTGTTAGGTGCGTACAAGCTGAACATAAGGTTTAGCTTTTCTAAGTAACTCAGAGTTGTGAATTATTACTGAATTGGGATCTCAGTATATAAGATAGGGTATTACTTTTGGATATTAGCCATAACTTTTTCAACCTGAAAACTTTTTCATATATTCATTAGAAACCACCCCCACTTTCTCTCTCTCTCTCTCTCTCTTTCTCTCTCTCTCTCTGAGACAGGGTCTTACTGCATAGTTCAAGCTGACCCTGAATTCACTGTGTAACCAAAGCTTGCCTCAAACTCACGGTGATTCTCCTACTTCAGCCAGGTACACACCCACCTGAGAATTACCATTGTAGCAGCTAAAACTATTACTAATCATGTTTCACTAAATTAACATACTAATTCTTTTGGCAGTACTGGAGATTGAACCTAGGGTCTTTGCGTGGACCTAAGTCTATTCCTATACTAGGCCTTGTTAAATTTTCAGACAGGGTCTTGTTCCTCAACCATTACATTTCCTAGGCTGGGCTCAAACTTGCAATCATTCTGCTTCTGCTTCTCAGAGTTCCGGGATTACGGGTGTGTACCACCATTCCCAATCTGTTAACTTTTATTCATGCACAGAGTATTTTCAAAATTTATAGCATTTTTGGTTAAAATATTCCAATCAATTAAATATTTGTGTCCCTCAAAATTCGTATGTTGAAACCGTCACCCTAATTAGGTGGTACTGGGAGGTGGGACCTTGGAGATGAGTTTGCTGTGACAGCGGAGCCCTCAGAAAGGAGAGCAGTGGGCTCTAAGTGGCAAGGAGCTGGCGTGAGGGTGAGTACGACTTGGACGGTGAGGCAGGAGGGCTGGTGTTCAAAGATAATTTAACAAGATGCACTCTTGAAATAAAAAAGGATCAGGGATATAGCTCAGCGGTAGTACTTGCCCAGCAAGCGTGAGGCTCTGGGTTCAGTCCCCAGTGCCACACACACACACACACACACACACACACACACACGCTCACTTGTTCTCTCTCTGCTGTACAGTGAGAAACCTGCAAGAGTACCTGGTGATTCTGTTGTAGGTAGCTCTGATAGATAAAAATATTATAGGCAGAGAGGGACAGGCAGATAGGAACAGGCCCGCAAAGGAGCCAGTATGGAAGACAAGGTGCCTTGCAACTGTGGGAGAGACAGACACCGCCAGCTGTGGGCCGGCCTCAAGACAAAAGATAAGACAAATGCACTCACACGTCTCCCTAAGAATAAACGTCAGGCAGAGATAGTCTAAAAAGGTCTCTATCACCTTGAGAAAGCCAGGAAGAGTCACTAACCCACCGCCTATAGGAAAGCCCCTGCTCTGTATTCATGCCCACTTACTATGGGACCCACTCCCTGTTTGATCCCGATATAATCAATTTTACCTGAGCAATTATACCCGTAATATTATTGGCTGACTATAGTCTTGCCCCACCTCATGCCCAGCTTGCGATTTCCAGTGTTTCGCACCTTGGACCTGCCTCATGTCGTGGAACTGCTCTATCAAAATCCCTGGAAAAGGCAGGGTCCTTGGTAGCCCACTCACGCCCCCTTCTGTCTCACTCAAACAGAAGCTTGCTTTCCCTCAATAAATATATTCTGCTCTCAACCTTCGCTGATCCTAAAATTCATTCTTTCATTTTAGAGAACAGGAACTCATCCCAGCTCTGTAGCAGCTTAGGCGTTTCCCCTATATCAATTCTACCTCCCTGATTTCAGACTTCTGGCCTCCAATACTCTGAAAAATCAGTCCCTGTGCCTGATAAGCGACCAGAGCTTCAGTGTCATAGCAACGTAAACTAAGAGAAGTACAGTCTGGAAGGAAGATTCCTGAAACCTCCTCAACATAATTCACCTCTGACTTCACACAATAAAGAGTTGTTTCATCAAATATTACTGGCTTCAGGCTTTATCGTAAACTAATATATTTTATAATTACAGAGCTATATTAATTACTGAGTAGAAGATAATATAGTTGTGTCTTCTTTCATCAACCCCTGGTTTGTCATAGTATTTTATGACTGCATTAAAAAAATTTTTGAACTTCTTAACTGTACTGTGCCACAATGTCAAATTTAGATTTGATATAATATAGAATGTGTTGTTTTATGAGCATAACTTAAATATATTTCTTGTAGCATATTAACGTTTCATTTTGGTAGATCAAAAGTAGCAAAGGACCATGTTTTCTTACCCCTTTCTATTATTAGCACTAGTGAGATGCCTCAGGCACCTAACATCCATCTTGCATACATCCCATTAAACAGTGGTTAAAAGTTTTCCAACAACCCATAGGAATTAATTTCACACTAGGTTGGCTGGGATGCTAGGTCCAGAAATACAATTCTGCGTATGTTTATGATTCTTCACTGAAATAATAAAGACAATTGTTTTAGAGTTATTATAGCTTGGGGCTTTGCAAGAGGAACAATACAATACAGGACATTTAATTATAAGATTATTTTATAATAGTCACCCAAAGAGTTATATACGAAAACAGTGTAGGAAATCTTTCTACATGCTAAAGGCCAAAGAATCTAGCAGAGGGCCTGGATCCCATGTTAATGCCCTGCATGAGTCCAGCTGAAGACCTAAAGCCCATAACAATGCCTCCCACAAGTCCAGCTGGAGGTCTAGAGACGATGACAATGTCTCATGCAGGCCTATTTCATAGATCTGCACTGGGAAGGCCCAAAGGTGAGTGATGGAAACTAGAAAGTCTGTGTCAGTGGGATGAAGGATCTGTGCAGCAGGCTGAGGGATTTCTTTGCAGCCAGGAAGCAGTGCTCAAAGTTAGAACCAAAAGCTCCCCTAAAAGGTACCACAGCAATCCTCAGTGACAGTGAGATCCCAAACTCGTCCAATCATGAGAACAGCCAAGTTCCCATCAGGAAAGCCAAGTTGACAAGCTTCTCCAGGAGACTGAACAGTGCACCATCTTCCCCTCCAGAGCCAGGAAGTGATGCTAAAAGGACCAGAGCTCCCCCAAAGTGAACCGTAGCCATTCTCAGTGACAAGGTCTCAAGCTCCTCCTCCAGTGGGAACAGCCAAGTTGATGAAGAAAGCCAGTATGACAAGGTCCTCCAGAAGAAGAGCCCAGGAGAACCAGCAGCTCCCTAACAGCTTCCCAACAGCCTCTCTGCTTCTTCCTCTCCAGTTCTGCCTCTTATACTGCTGGCAACAATCCTCAGGTGGGCCTCCCACACCCAGCACCACACTGGTTCAATTCAGCTGGGTGTTACAAGTTGACCACCAGTTGTCAATCTACCACAACAGTATAAGCTATAAAACAGTTTGGATAATTTAAAAGTTTGTTTAAATACACAAGCATTATTTTAAAAAAATTATTTCTTTATTTAGCTTTTTGAGACAGGGTCTCTCTATACAGTTCAGGCTGGCCTTGAGCTCACTTTTTAGCCCAGGCTGGCCTCAAACAAGCAGTGATCCTCCTGCCTCAGCCTCCCAAGTGCTAGGATTACAGGCGTGAGCCATCATGCCTGGCATCTTTATTGAATAAACTTTCAAATAGTTTATTTGACACTAAATACAAATTCATAAGGCAATAGCTAAATATAAATAGTCTATTTGTCAATCAGTGACTTTCAAGATAATGAAAAGAAAACTACTTAAGATTGTCTACCAGCAATATATTTGCATATGGGGGGGAAAGGATCCTCATGAAGAAATGGGAAGATCTATGGACTTTTATCTGCGAGATTGACTCATCTAGGTGGTTTTGTTTCACTTCCCTCAAAAGTGATACTATCTTAGTCACTCCTTTCTTAAGCAGCTGAAAGTCTTGGGAGGCCCTGCAGGACCTCAGAGTAGGGCTGTAGGTCAGGTCTTTAAGCTTCTGATGTGGGAACCAGGTTAGCCTGCTGAGCTTTTGCCTCCCAAGATGCACAATGTCTGGCAGATCAAGTTTTTCACAAAATCATTGGTAAAATCCTGGCATTTTTATCTTCCATGAGTAATACTGATATGAAACACTATAAGTATTTAGCAACACAACAATTTCTTGAATTCCTTCATTTGTTGTATTCCCATATGCATTCTTAGTTCTTGAAAACCCTGAGGTAGAAAAAAAAAGTTTAGGCCTTGCCCATAAAAAGAGTACATTCATCCTTGGCAGGAAGATGAACAAGCCATACGTGAAAGAATTAGCAAGCGTATCTTATGTAATTCTCCTCCTCCCTGGGACATTCACTGTCATGATGCACTTATTTATGTAGCACCTCACTCCCTAATATCCCCAGCACTCGCTGTATATCAAACTGTTGAATAAACACTTCTTATAGTCTGTGTTTAGCAAGGGAGTCCCTCTGGGGAATGATCTTATTGCCTTAATTCTGATCAAAACCTCTTCTGACTTTAGGATCTATCTTAATTTATCTTTCGTGTGATAAAACAAAACTGTAGAAATTAAGAAAATGATGCTGAAGAAAAATAAGATAGAAGTGGTGGCACATCTCTATAATCCCAGCACTCAAAACGCTGAGGCAGGAGGATTATGAGTTTGGGATCAGCCTGAGCAGCGCAGAGTCCGAGGCCAACTTGGGCCCCGTACGAGAGAGCCTCTATAAATAGCAATAATGCCAACAGTAGAAACGACAAGCCCACTTCTACCCCTGAGCCTATCGCAAGGCTAAGAGTTCAATGTTTTATTTATATACTTTCTGTTTCTTTGGCTTTTATAATACTGTTCATATTGTGCTGCTCAAAAAGACATTAAGGTAAGGTACAGCCTGCGTAAGCAAATTGCCAAAGCCACAGAGCATTAGGGACCTCAAGGCCACGGTCCGTCTTGAAATGTCAACTTGCCTCTCAAATGTTAATGACCAGAGAAACCAAAGACTGGAACATGAGAATTTTTCTTTTGTTTATCTGTTTGCATGACAAAAATTTCTGGCTCACGTACACTCACTCGAAGTTTTCAAACTTTCTAGAGAAAGATTACAACATGTTTTAAAAATCTACTGGAAATGTTAAGTGTTCTTTTAGAAAAGTAAAATATACAACGCACCTACCACCCAGAAACTACAAATCATCACTGTGTACTTCACGGGGAACCGAAGATCCTCTTTTATAATGCATTGCTGAAGTCCAGGGCCTCTTTCTTCGGTCTCGGCAGTCAAAGGAATCTTGGCCTGTGGTGCACTGTTCTCCCGAGGCCCGCGAACATCTGTCCGCCATCCTTCAGACGGAAGCCCATTGACGCACAGCCCATTAGAGCACTGGAAAGCTGATCCACGTTTTCTCTCTAAACTCCACAGCAATTATTTTTAGCCTGTGGGTAGTATTTTTCAACACTTTAATCATTTTTATGTTTCTGTTTATTCTCTCCCTATTTCTCCCTGTTGTTTAACACTCCTTTGAGTTATCTTTCTCCAAGGAACTCAAAGAACTTGATGATTCAGCCCTCCACCCACACACCCCCAGGAGAAGCGAGGTCTCCTCCCTAATTTTCTGAGGTACAGATTGTTTGGCTCTAGAGAAGCTCTGTTTTTCCAGCAGTCAAGCAGCAGCTGACCAGATTTTTTTCTACACACTGAACACTTGACAGCCGGCAGAAAAGTATATATGGTATAGTAGGGATAATACAAGGTCTAGGCTATACAATACAAAGACAAAATAGAAACCATCTCCTGAGCCTAGGCAGAGAAATGAGCTTAAGAATTTTATTATTTTATTATTCTAATTAGTTGCTAAAAAGAAAGTAAAACCTAGTTTCTGTCCTTCAGGAAAGAGAGACGCAAGTTAGTCACCATTTACTCTTTCTGTGAACCTGTAAACACAAAGCAGCAGTTATGTCGCAGGCATCGCGCTAGGACTGTTAGTACATCAGTGAATAATGCAGGCAAAACCCTTACAGATTACTCAACATGAAAGGGAATATTAGATAATTGTATGGACTCTTGAGGCAGATCTCCAGGGTTCAGTGACTGACTGTGAAAATCTGGGAAGAATATGGACCTCTCTGTGCTTCAGTTTCTTCACTTGAGAAATAGAGATGACAATGGCACCTACTGCCTAGGGCTGTCACGAGGGTTAAATGGAATACAGCAAGCCAAGTGCTTAGGTATGTAGAAGTATGTTCGCCACACAACATTAAGCTCACAAATCTTATCTGTTATTATATTATATAATTCCATTACAGAATAATCAGTGTTTTGTTAAAACAAAACAAAATAAAAATAAAAGCCAAAAATGAGGCATAAGGTTCTCTGAGAATATGAAGGCAAAGTACCTTCTTCATGGTGAGGCCTGAGTCCTAAATGTAGACCAAGACCTAGCCAAATGAAGAAGGAGAACCAGATTCCCGTCACATATAATATTCTGTTTCAAACATAGGAAGCAAAAGAGATTGGATTTCAGTTCTCAGAAATGCAAATTGCTAACTATAGGAAGAAGGTTGTCAGGGAGTAAGTGGGAAGGAATTTAGTAGAGACGAGACCAAGAGATTTAGACTCTCTCCTACAGCCTGGGAAGCCACTAGTTTTAAGAAAGAAAGGAACAAAGGCTGCCTTAGAGTGCCATGGCAAGGTGATGGGCCTGTCAGAAGAGGCTGGGCAGTGAGGTGGGCCAGAGAAGAGGAAAGTCTAAAGAAGCAGAGCGTGCCGTGGACAGAGGAAGATACCCAAGAAGCCAAGGTGTCAAGGACTTCTGGGTTTCTGGCTTCATCAGTGTGGCAGGTGTTTTTTTCACTAAAGGGAAACATGACAGAAAAGGATCAAATTTGGTATTAGGGTTGCTAATAGGGGCAATAATTAACTTACTCTGGCTAAACTGCCTTTGATAAGCTGCTAAGTCATCTAGGTGGAGACCTCTAGGAGGGTCAGAATCCATAAGACAGAATCCAACTGAAGAATTACATAGAGAAAACACCAGCATGTAAATAGATGCATTTGAAGCCTTGGGAATAGCTGAGATGAATCAATTATGATCGCATTAAATCCCCACAACTCTGGGAAGCAGGTTGTAATAAAAAGTGGCACAGTGTATCATAGCTAGATGAGAGAGCCAGGGTTGTCTGACTGTGAAGTCTTCACTCTCCTCTGCTCGCTCCCTTCCAGGTAGCCTGGTGAGTCACTGGAAGAAACAATTGTGTCTGGCTGACTGTAGGGCAGGCCAGCACTGGTACAGTTTCTAAAATGTATGCCTTTATTAATACACTGCCGCTGTGCTCAGGCTAAGATAAGAGAGTCCGGAAGACCACAGATAATTTCAATAAAATATACATGAGGTAGAGAAGGAAGTATGTGCAGGATATATTTGGCATAACTTTTAAGAATCAGGAAGGGCCCCCTCACCTCAAAAGTCCTGAAAAATGTCCAGATCAATCCTGATAAAGTGCATACATCAAGCCTATAAACCGCCTCTCAAGTCTGTGTACCAGTGTAGAGTTTGATAATGGAGACAGGAAGGAAGAGGCTGGCTCTCTGCCTGAGAGTACTGGTTTGAAGGAAATGTTATGCAACAGGGTCCTTCGCATGGACACTTGATAAAGTGATAAGAAGACCTGGCAGGGATACAAGAAGGACCCTTCTGACAGGGAAGCAGGAAGACATCTATACTCCGATATCACATCCACTGCCCAATGGATTACCGCAACCTCCTGGGATCCTAACCCCCGTCCTCAGCTTGTCCAGCCAAATGCTTTGGGGGAGGCCAGTGAATCCTAATTTATCTCTGAGATTTGGTCTTGGGTTTTGCCAACAAATCCTGAAAACTGGTTTGTAAACTTTATGACCCTGGTGATGTATCTGAATTTTTCCTTTGATATTTCCAGTACAATACCCAGAACAGTAGCTTTTTTAGTGAGTATGAATCATTCTTTAGCTTCTTTTCATGTTTTTAGTTTACATATAATATATTAGTGCTTATATTCTAGTGAATGTGAGTTTTAAATTTAGTTTTTTAGAGATGAACAT
Organism: Dinomys branickii; assembly: GCA_004027595.1. Lineage (NCBI taxonomy): Eukaryota > Metazoa > Chordata > Mammalia > Rodentia > Dinomyidae > Dinomys > Dinomys branickii. Next base: position 217,264 of record PVLD010000900.1, on the reverse strand, counting down.
TTTTAATGAAATTTTCAAAAAATATCCATTTGAGTGTGGATGGTTTTCCTAGGACCCATGCAAGTGAAATTTACAAATAGGCATTTAACAAACTCAGAAATAGGGTTGTTTAATGAAGGATTTCTCTTGAAAGTCTTTGCCTAAGTCTGTGTTTCTAAGCATTTCTAAGCATCTTTCAATATAATGACTACTATAATCAAATACTGGAGATATATCAACAAAATTATTGAGAAAGGGCACCTAGGAAGGGATGAGATATGTATGTATGTATTACAGCTTTTGGTGTGGTTGAAGGAAATAAAGATCCATGAATAAGCCATTCTTGCTGCAGAAACATTGGAGTGGAGAAATGGGACAACTGTTATCAACAAGTACAATCTTCAGAGGCTGCATACTCATTCTGCATAGTTGAAATGAATGAATATCACTCAAATGACAGCAAAGCATTATTTTGGTGTTTACTTTAGCAAGAGAGTCGGCCACCTCTGCATTTGGCACAAACTCAAAGGCAGGCAGGAGAGCGGGCAAGCTTTATATTGAAAACAAGAAAGTCTTTAGGTATGTGCTGACTAGAAAGTGCAGTGTAGGGAAACAGGAGGTAGGCATCTTGCAAGATTGGTGTAAGAATCATATGAATCTTCTTGGTAGGTCTTGATTTAGAATCAAGGGTAAAAATAGGGATGCTGAGAGTAATTGGACAATTCCTGGCCACTCTGGGCAGATTGCTATAGAAGTTTTAAATCAGAATCTAATTGTCAGGTAGGGTCTGGCCACTGTCTGTGTACATATTAATCTTTCCTGATATTACAGAGATTATCACTCCCAGAGTGAATTCAGTATTTCTGTCACATCACTAAAAGAGGAATGATATTCTGTCAATCCCGAGTAATTGCCATGCTCACTCCGGAATTGCGTGTGCCTGCAGAGCGTGCATTCTCCGTGGAGGCAATATCACTTCTGAAGAAATGAAAATAGATTCTCTAGGACAAAATAATCTTACACACAGACACACACACACAATGCGTACAATACGTTATGTTTGTGATATTAAAATTTCAAGAGGGTAGTTAGTGAAAATATACATTTAAAAAAGGCTTGGAACAGTGGAGTTAAAATAGGGCATAAAGAAAAAGAAGCTGAGAAACATACTGTATATGTGAATGCTTCTATCTAAATCAAAAATTTTTAACAAAGATTCAAATAGTATCTGACTGTCTCTATGTTTACATGATTCCTGTAGTTTTTGATTTTTCAAATAACTTGGTAGGTCTTTGAGTTTCTGTCTGAAAGACTTTTGTATTTTTTCCATTCAACGCATGAGGAACATGACCAAAAGAAAGTTCTCTGCACATTCCCCTGGCAAAGGTGACCACTAGCATCACCAAGAAGACTCAACTTCTGATGCAGTAATTATTTTCCATCTTGCAGCTCTTTTATGGGAATAAACTCAAGCAGCAGCAACCAAGCACTAGCCCAAAAAGCATGTGTAGTCCAGTCACACTTTGCTATCTTGCCAAAAAAAAGGAGAGTCCTAAAGGAAAAATTTAAATTGAATATTTAACTCACTCAAATTACATTATACACTTTAGATAATGCTCACTAAGAAGAAATCCAATGTATACTTCAAAACAGTAAGATAGTAAGATTTACGTCATGTATATTTTACCAGTTTTTTTAAAAAAAGAATGACTTGTTTCTCACTTTAGTCCAACAATGATCGGGATTTTTTTCTTATTGTTATTCATAAAACAGCACACAATAAAATTAGGAGGCCCTTTCACATACAATTTTCTGATTATGTTATTCACTGCTCAGGAGGAAATAGGGGTAATAGTCACAGCACTTGACAAACTAGAAGTCTATCTTCAGTTTGGTTTGGACCCTGCCTTCAGCACTGTCCCACTGGCCCTTGCCATTTTTGCCTCTAAGATAGGGTAGCCACAGCCTAGTGCTACCACTTCAGCCTGGATGGCAAGGCCTGTCTCTAAAGACATACCACATGTGTATTGCCCAGAAAACACCAGGATGTCATCACAGCTACAGCCACTTGGAGAGAATTAGAAGCTATACATTTTCTCACAAAGTCATGGTTATTTCTTAAGTCAAAGGCGAATATGAGCACATTGTTCAGATTGAAAAACCCAGACTCTCAAAAGGACATCACAAAAAGAAGAGCAGAAATGTCCCCTTGCCCCTCACCTGGAGTCTGCTCTCACAGGTAGGAAGAGGTCTTTAATGAACACTGATTGTAAAAGAACACCTCAGTCGTTATTACTGAGATTTGGCACAAGGAATAGATCACTGTCATAGCTGGCAAATATTTTTTAGAGTTAAATGTTAGCAAGTGTAAACAAATAAGGTTTAAATTCTTTTACAAGTTGTGCAGAGAGGCGCTTGCCCAATTGGTTTTGCAAAACCCAGTTTACTGACCCTCACAATCTTCAATTCCTCCATTTCTCATCTATTCAGCAGACACTATTGCCTGATTCTTACTTCTAAAGTTCAAGTCTGATTGGATTCCTTCCCCATGGAAAAAATTCACTGGCTTTCTAGTACACACTGTGTATTAAAGTTAAAACAGAAGAAAATGCACATGGCCAAAATTCATTTCCCAATACTTTCTAGATTTTCCTATGTCCTGGAAAAACTAAAAAATTCCCTAAACAGTTTCCAGTTTTCTTACTCAAGCCTTTGTGTACGCATTATTCCTTGGGCCTGAAACTTCGTTTTAGAACAGGGAGGCTTCTTTTGAGTTCTTGCTTTTCTTTCTCTCCCTTTGTTCTTTTGTCCTACCCTGTTTTTTCCTGAAGAAAAGACTCGCCTAGATGGCTAAGATGCTAAATGCAAGTCATTCCCTAGATTTTCAGAGCCCAGAACTTACACTGATTTCTACAATGCCCCTCCTTAGTCTTTGGTTCTACAGATCAACTAACACAATGCATGTAATTAAAAAAAAAACTGCATGGATAAAGACATTGGGGTGCATATACACAATAGGATAATATTTGACCCTACAAAAGAATGAAATATTATTTATGACAGCATGGATGAAACCGAAATTCACTGTGTTAAGTGAAATAAACCAGGCAGACAAAGATAAGCAACACATGATCTCACTCATTTGGAATCTAAAAACGTTGACTCCAGAGAAGTTAGGGGTGAAATGGCTGTTACTGTGGAATGAGGAACATGTGAGAGATGGAGAAAAGGAAAAAGGTTCATCTGTGGGCACTACAGTAACAATTATGCACTAGACACTTTTTATGGTTTATACATTGTGTCAACTTGGGAAATCTAGAGGTTTGGCTGAGTGACTCAGCAGGAAACCAGGGTGCTTACTTTGTCCACATCCTGAGCCTGTGGAAGTGGAGGGCATGGAAGTTATATGAGAGGTACACGCCCCTGGGTGGGGGTAAGCTGTTTACAATGTAGGGGAAAAAAGGAGGCTGCTTGCAGCCATTTCTCCCTTTTGCTGGTTGTTTTACTGTGCTCTGCTGCCACGAACAATTTGCCTTCTGCCATGTGCCACTCTGCCTCTGAACCAGCCAAGTATGGACTGAGACCTCCATGAACTGTAAGCTAAATAAACCTTTCCTTCCTTCTTTTAGGGTGTTGGATATTTTGTCTCAGCAATGAGAAAAAAGTAACCAAGACACACTTCAAAAATTATAGGAAAAGATTTCAAAAGTTTTCCCATCCAAGCACTAACCAGTCCTGACCCTGCTTAGCTTCCAAGATCAGACGAGATCAGGTGCATTCAGGGTGGTATGGCCACAGACTCAAAAGTTTTCATTACAAAGAATTGACAAGTGTTTGAGGAAAAATTATGTTTAGCCTGATTTGGGCAGTACACATTTTATAGATACATCAAACATTACAAGTTACCCCATTAGTATGTATAACTCATGATTTTGTGTGTCAAATTTAATTTTTTTAAACTACAGAAGTTGGCCAGAGGAGGTAGTAGTCCATTGCAATATTCTGAAGAAGAAAAAGAGGCACATTCACCATAGAGAAGACCTCAGCATGCAGCCTGCCTACCGGCCCTTCTTTCCTTCTCTGTAAAATCCCTGCACGGCCCTTAGCCTTCCAAAATGGAGTATGAGATAGGAGCTCTCACTTGTCTCAAGACTGTCAGCCCCCAAGTAAATTTGACTTCTTCCTTCCCACTCTCAAAGGCTGGCTTCACGCGCAGCCCAGACATTTAATTCCAGGTTTACTGTTACATATTAAAATCCTATCTATGCATCCCTTGGTAGAAATCTGATTTGTTCAGAAAGTCCTTGCCTATGCCAGTATCTTCAAGAGTTTTACCTATTTTATCCTTCAGCGGATTCAGTGTTTCTATCTCAATATCTAGGTCTTTGATCCCTTGTTATTTGGACTTAGCACAGGGTGAGAGATAAGGCTCCAGATTCGTTCTTCCACAATAGATAATCAGTTTTCCCTGCGCCATTGTTAAACATCTAGTCTGTAGTGTATGTTTTTGGCCCCAGTGTGAAAGATAAGATGGCTGAATGTGCCTAGGGTTGTTTCTGAACCCTGAATTCTATTTTTTGGTCCACATATGTGTTTTTGTGCCAGTGCCATGCTAGGTTTTGTTTTATTTAGTTTTGTCTTTGCTTTTATCACTTTAGCTTTGTAACATAAGTTGAAATCCAGGATTGTATGCCTTCTCCTTTGCTCTTATTGGTCAGGATTGCTTTGGCTATGTTGGGTCTCTTTGGGGTTGTCTTGGTTACTTTTCTCTCATTGCTGAGACAAAATACCTAACAGCCAAACTTAAGAAAGGAAAGATTTATTTAGCTCACAATTTGTGGAGGTTTCAGTCCATACCCAGATGGTTCCAAGGCAGAGTGGCACATGGCAGAGGGCAACAGTTCATGCTGACTGAAACAGCAAAAGCAATAAAAGCAAAAAGGAAGAGTGGCTGCAAGCAGCCTCATTCTCTTTTACATATGCAAACTATCCAACCCACGGTGGATGTAGCACTCATACCTACAATCCCAGCATTGGATCATGGATCAATCATAAACTCTGAAATCCCGCCCCCTGACTGCATGATGCTCTGGCCAGACACAAACCATAACAGGGGTCCATATAAATTTTAGAGTAGAAGTTTTCAAATTTCTAAGTCTGGTTTTAGAATACTCTTGGTATTTTGTTTGGATTTGCATTAAATCAATATCTCTTTTTTGATAGTATGGCCATTTTGAAAATATTGATTCTGCCTGTCCAAGACCAGGGATGTCTTTCCATTTTCTAATGTCCTTTTCACCCTCTCTGTTCAGAGTATTATAAGCTTCATCATATAGTCTTCTTTGGTTAAAGGTAACTTCTATGTACCAAAACATTTTTGAAATAACCATGAATGGGATTATTCTCCTGATTTCTTTCTTAGTAGTTTCATTGTTGGAGTACAGAAACACTATTGAATTTTTTTTTTGGTACTGTGAATTGAACTCAGGACCTTGTGCTTGCCAGGCAGGTGCCTGTGCCACTGAAGCTGTATCACTAGCCCTAGAAACACTATTGAATTTTGTGTATTAATTTTGCACCCTGGAACTCCACTTGCATAAGAAATAACATCAAGAGGCAACAAATAGGATTATATTGAATTTAAAATGTCTGCACAATAAATGAGTGAAGAGACAAGTTACAGAATAAGAAAAAAAAATTTGCCAGCTATTCCTCTGACAGACTATCATCTAGAATATAATACATCAAGAACTAAAAACCTAGAAACCTCAAAATAAAAAAATCCAATACAAATGGACAACTGAAATTAATAGATATTTCCCAAAAGAAGAAATACAGATGGCCATCAAGTACATGCAACAGTGATGAGTATCTTGGGCCATTAGAAAAATACAAATAAGAACAACACTCAGATTCCCTCTTACTCTAGAAACTACGACTATCATCAAGGATTCAAAAAAAAGAACAAATGTTGGTAAGGTTCTAGGGGGAAAGGAATTCTACATTTTTGATGGAAATGTGAACTTGTACAACCACTATGGGAAATCAGTGTGGATTTCTCAAAAGACTAAAAATAGAAATTCATTTGACCCAGCTATACCTCTTCTGGGTATCTTCCTGAAGGAGTTAAAGACATTGTATTACAGTTATACATGCACACCCATATTTGTATTTATAGCAACACAATTCATAATAGCTAGATTTTGGAAATGACCCATAGGCCCACTAACAGATGAATGACTAAATAAAATGTGATATATACATATATATATATATATATATATATATATATATTTACCTATATATGCCATAAAAGAGGAAAAATTTGAGTTATTTGTAGGAAAATGGATGTACCTTGAAATTACAATGGTAAGTGAAATAAATCAGGTACAGGATAAATATTGCATGGCTTTACTTATATGACAAACTTATAAATCATTTAAAGAGCAAAATAAAAAATAGGTGACAGGAATCAGGGAGGTAGATTTTTGTGCATATGGGAAGAGGGTCTGAAGATGAGGGGAGAGAGGAGAGGAAGCAGAAAAAACAATGACACCAGGCAGATCAGCATGAGTTCATGGCCAGCCTGGAATACATTACATTATAGTCAGCCTGAACTAGATAGCAAGACCTTATCTCAAAAAAGAAGAAAAGAAAGATGATTAAGATACAATATGCATGTGTACTATTTCCTCAGGATGAATACAGCCATGTTTCACAAACATATCCTAATAAAAAAAAAACAAACAAACAAACAAACCCAAGAAATGAATAAATAGGTTCAGGTCAGAAAACAAGCAGGACACCCTTAGGCTGGCTGGTGGCCAAAGGAGAACATTGAACCAGAATACATGTCAGTTTTGAAGATAACTTAGGAGAGGTACATTTTGATCTGAAGCCCAAAGGAGGTGAGATGTGGATTTTGGCCGAGGGCAGCATGAAGTCATTCTGCAGGTGCCCGGTGAGAAAGAGAATGATGTGACCTTTTCCAATGCCTTTACTGATTTATCTCAGAGCCGAGGAGAAGCAGGGGAAGGTGCTTCACTGCTGTCTTCCATGTTCTTTCTCCCCACAGGTAAGAGCTTGTTCTTCTACCCTTCTTCTAGCCCCGGAACACTACAGAGACCCTTTATTTGTTTACTAGTTTAGCTTTTCACTTATTCAACTGGCTGTTAATGACAGTTAACGTGTTCCAGGTACTTGGCACTAGAGACAGAAAAATAGTAGAGAAAGATAAAGAAATAAATGAAACAATTTCAGTTTGTTAAAATTGAAATAAACAAACAATTTCAACAAGGAGATGGTTTGGCAATTAGTAAGTGCTATAATGGAGTTGGGCTGGTTATTTGGTTGTTTTCCATTTAGGGGCCCATCCGTTCTCCACCCTTCACCTGGTATAAGACGACCTACATGTACCCTGCTCTGTTAGGCTGTTTTGCTCTCTGTCTTCATTTGGGCTCAGCCAAAGGGAGGCACCAGCAAGCTATTGAAAAGACAGAGGAGGAAAAGACTGCAGTATTTTTTTTTCTGCCTTTGAATCTGCTTTGTTGTGCTGCAGTTTGACAATGGTTGATTCCTTGAGGCCAGTGTTCACTCTAGACAAGGCAAACTGCAAGACTCAATTCCACAAAGTACCATTACTACAAGTAGTTGTAGGGACAATGTGGTTTTGGGACAGCTTGGCCTACAGCAACAGAGGCTCATTTTTCATGAGTGTGTTAGTCAGCTGACAATCATTATAAGGAAAGATAATCAATTTATAAGAGAAGGGATTTACTTTGGTTGCAGTTTTACAGGTTACAATCCATGACCAAGTGGCCCTATTGTTCAGAGCCTGTGGCCAGGCAGCACATCTTAGCAGGGAGCACAGGGCAGAGCAAAACTATTCGCCTCATTGCTGGAAAGTAGAAGAGAGAATACAGAAGGAACAAGGGACTCACAGAATCCCTTGAGGTCATGTCTCTAATGACCTACAGACCTTCCACAAGTCCGCACTTAATGGTTCCATTACCCTCATTGTGCCAGGACGGACACCAGTCCTATAACGTAAGGACCTTATGGAGACAGCCAAGCCACAACAACAAGGCACTTACGGATGGAGTAGACAGGTGCCATTCCTTTTGATTTAGTCAATCAGAAAATTTCTAGGTGCGGTGGGCAGAAATCAGGCCTTAATTTTCACAGTATGCATCCATGGCCCTTGTCTCAGTCCACTTTGTGCTACCATAACAGAATACCACAGTTTCAGTAAATTATAAATAACAAGTCTGTTTGGTTTTATGATTCTGTAGCCTGAGATGTCCAAGAGCAAAGTGCTACATTTGCTTAGCGCTTTCTTGTCCTATCATAGCAGGCTGGAGGGCATCACACAGCTAGGGAATGTGGAAGGAGCAGGCAACTCCTACTCCCACAATAACTAAGCCACTCCCAGGATAATGACCTTAGTCCACTGCTGAGAGCAGCACTCTCTTGATTTAATAGCCTCCTAAAGGTCTCACCACTTAATATCATCACAATGGGAATTAAATTTCAACATGAGCTTTGGCAGTTGTTGGTCCCTCCATGATCTCTCACCAAGCAGCCTGTCACCAAGTTCCCAGACTCAAACCAATTAATAGATCCAGAATACCTTGCTGACATAGAGTCAGATCTTCTGAAAAAGCATGTAGAATGCTGGCACCATGCATTCTTCAAATTTCACCCAAGCCCTTCTCCAGAGGGATATATGATATGCAGCTAATTTAAAAATACTCTGTAATAAGGGATATACTCTGACCTCCCTGGAGTTATTTAATATTGGCCCCAGGCTTACAATAATTTCTATGGTGTTAAAACACCACTTTGTTCAAATGGTACATTAGCTCCCTACTGCTACTGTGATAAATCACCAAAAACTGAGTGGCTTAATATAAAACAATTTAATATTACTGTTATGGAAGTCATAAATCTGAAACAAATTATACTGTATTCAAATCAAGGCATAGCAGGTTTCCAGCTCTAGAGATTTTGACTCCTCATTTCATTTATTTATTATTATTGATTATTTAGGGAAAAAAGACTTGTGGAAAATCCCTGGTACTGTCCCTCTACTTCAATATGGAAAGCTAAACGTAATTCTTCATTCCAGAGTGAGTGCAGAGATTAGTGCCACTATTCAAAGACCTGAAAGAGCTAGAGGTGCTGGTTTCCTCTCAAGTAGCTTGCTGTTCAGTTTGCAGAAAGCACGGTGGATCATGGGATATGACAATGGCTCAATCTCATAGCCACATTTTAGCCGACTTCACCGTACTGGATCAAAAGCTGTGGTCATGGCACCTGGAGCTATTGACCTAGTCACATTTCCCCTTCAGTCTAGCTAATGAAGTTACCTAAATAATTGGTCTTGACCAGTGTTACGGTTTAAATCTGAAACATCCGCCCAGATCCCCATGTGTGCAGAGAGTAATTGGGTCCTGAGAGTACCGAAGCTGGCTTGCGACTCGGAGTTGGGGCCTGGTTGGAGGTGGGTTTTGGGGTGTGACCACGAGGGGTATGTTCTTCCTCCCTGGATTCTTCCTTAGCTCTCTGCTTTCTGACGACCAAGAAATGAGCAGCTTTCCTCCCCCGAGGCCCTTGCGCCAAACTGTTTCTGCCTTAGAGGCAGCTGTCAATTTAATCCTCTGAAAAACCTTGAGTTTACATAAGCCTCTTCTCCTTTAAATTGTGCCTTTCAGGTATTTTTTTCAGGGCCAAGAAAGTGACTAAGGCACCATGGGAAGGGCAAGAACACCTTTTGCCATATTTTACCAAGAACATATTATTTTAGGGCTATGTCAGCCCTCCCCCTCTCTGTCAGAGTCCCCAGGACTTGATGATGTATCACAGAATATCACATTGGTCCACTTCATTGGCGACATTATGCTAAATGGACCTAATAGACAGTAAATAGCTGAGCCCTTATATGACATAGTAAGACAAAGGTAAGCACAGGGTAGAATAGCAAACAGATGAAATTTTTCTAGTTCTAAAGGATTCAGTAGTCTGTAATGTATAAGGGTATACATCATAATGTGAAAGGTAAATAACTACACCATGAAAAATAGCACATTTGTCAGAACTCTGGATTTTGTAGAAATTATGTTAGAACTAGGTGTACGTCTCCAACCATTTACTCAGTAAGAGTCTGTTTTGAATAGAGCTTGAAGTGAGAGGGTTCTGCAAGTCTAGGCTACAATGCAAGGTACTTTGCTACTTGAATCTGATGATCTAATAAACACAGAGTTATTAGAAGCAGCAGTGGCAGCCAGAGATACAGCATGGAACCTCTGGAAAGCCTCAACGAGAGAGTCAGAGAAGACACACCTGGGGTTACAGAGCAAACCTATGCCTTTCTTGCCAATTTATTCATTATTGTTGCTGTAAGAAATTAAACCAACTGGGAGCCAGCTTGGAGCCTGGATTCAATAGCTAATGATTCTCTATTTAAATTCTAGTACTGCTGTGCTATTTGCTCTGGTAGACCCTGAAGGTGTGATCACAGACACCATGTAAGTTCATTTGCTAGGACTTCTCTAATAAAGTGCCAGAAACCGGGTGGCTTAAACAGAACTTTATCATCTCAGAGTTCTGGAGGCTAAACGTCTGAATTTAGAGAATTCAACAAGTTTACTTCATTCTGAGGGCTGCAGGAGAAAGACCATTTCATGCCTTTCCTTGGCTTACAGATGGCCATGTTTTCCCTGTTTATCTTTTATCTTCTTTCCACACACATTTTTTGTTGTTTCTCTAGGTATGCCATTTTTGTAAGAATACCTGTCACACTGGATTCATGTGTATCATAATGAATCACTTTAACTTGATTACCTCTGTAAAGAACCTTGTCCTCAAATAAGGTCACATTCTGAAGTTCTGGGAGCTCATTATTCCAATGTCTTTCTGAGAGGTCACAATTCAACTCATAAAACCAAGTAACTACACAATCTAGGAATCCATAATGAATGCAGTCTTACATGATCCACCAATTGATAAAATGTGGCATAAACAGGACTATTAAGTATGGAATATAAGCTGACTAGGACCACAAGACAGGAGAAAATCACAAGCACAAGGAACTTAAATTCTCTGGTGCTTCTCCCACTTAGGCATTCTCCCTCTTAACACACATCTATAATCTCATGAGGGATTCCTTCTAATCAGATAGCAGCAGAGGAAACACAGCCTTTTGTAAAACAGGCTGGCGCTAGTCATAGGGAATGGTTGCCACATCAAAACCCCTCCAGGGATGATCTTAAATTCCACAGAAAGAAAATCTTACTGACGGACAGAACTTTGAGCAGGACATCTGCTTTTCCATTCGCAAGGAAGAGATCCTGTGACACAACATCTACACTGAATCATCAGTGGTGGCTAATGTGTTGGCCAGTTGGTTCCTTTGGGACTTAGAAAAAACAGCACTGAAGGACCAGTGATAGGCACAAAGAAGGCATGTGACTGTCCCTTGGAATGGGAATAGATCATGTTTGTGTCTCATGGAATGGCCCCAGACAGCAAAATGACCTATCCTATGGGTGTTGACCAACTTCCCTCAGCTTCCCCAGGGCTTACTAAAAGTTCTGTGCCATGGTGCAGGCAAGAAAGTTAAGCACAGGCTCAGCTGAGTGGACTCCCTATCACCGAGGCCTATGTGGCTACCACCTCTTGCTCAGTACCCAAACGGACATGAGCAAAGGTCAACGATAAGCCTGCAGCGTAGCATCAGTCCTTACAGTCCCTCTGGGATGACCTCACTTCACAGCTCCAGTGCAAGGGCTCCAGGAATTCTTTTGACTCAATTTTCTCAGCTTTTGGAAGAGAGAGGGAAGAGTGTTTTGTGAGATGCATGTAAGACAGAATTAAAAGGGATCTGAGGCCGTGTTAGTCCATTTTGTTTGGTTATGGCACAATTCCCTAGATGGGGTGATTTAGAAAGAAATCTATTCTCTATAATTGTGGAGCCTGGAAAGTCCAAGCTTGGAGACCTACACGTGGTACAGGCATAGTCCTGTGTCTCCTGGTTGAAGGTGAACGGGTGAGAGAGCAAGCAAGCAAGAGGGGGCCAATGCACTTTATTGTAGGCCCATTCTGCCAGTGTATTATCTACTCTCATGATACTGATGTAACTCACGCCCAAGGGCAGAGCCCTCAGGCCTAATCATTTCATTTTATCAGCCTCCACTCCTCCTCCACTTGCACAGATGAAGTGTCCAGCATATGAACTTTGGAAGACATAACCAAACCGCAGTAGAAGTGAAGCAAGCAAAGGAGCAGGAGTGTGAAGAATTACTGAGATGCCTGAAATTTTTCATTTTTGCGAATGACGAGTGGGTGGCGTGAGGCTGATGGAGGAGACAAAATTTAGTTTGCGCCTCTGAAGTTGGGAGAGTAGATTTAGGAATGATGAGCACTGAGGGAGAAAGGGGGGAAAGATGTCTACCTGAGTTCAGATGTAAACTCTAGATTGGAAATAAAGAATGTAATCTTCAACTTCTTCATAATCGTATGTCCATGACCCACAGGACTTTGCATTTGTAACTACTTTTACCTTTAACTACTGACAGGTAGACTTTTTCTTTAGCAAACAAGGCAGAGACCTTAGAGGGAAAGGAGAGAGGAAGAAATCATAGAGGACTCCAAAGGGAAAAGCTTGTAACTTTCATCGTGAGTAACAAAGGGATTCACCTTATCTGTCCTGTCTACTTTATCTCCAGCACTTAGGTTTTTTTTTTTTTTTTTTGTACTGAGAATTGAACTCAGGACCTTGTGCTTGCCAGGCCGGCAACTGTGCCCCTGAGCTACATCCCTGGCTCTCCTCACTTAGAAAACTGTCACACTGTAACCACTCAGATATTTATGGATAAGTGCAATGAAGGGAGGATTTGAGAATGGATGAATGACTGAGGGAAGGAAGGAAGGAAAGAAGGAAGGAAAGGAGGGAGGGAAGTGTGGAGGGAGGGATAAAGGGAGAAAGGAAGACCCCTCCGGGGATAAGGTAGAGCTGGTGGAGAGAGAAGCCTCAGGTAACCTTGATCTTGTCTCCAAAATCTCTTTACTAGACTTCAAGATGAATGACCATGTGGAACAGTAGTTTGGAACAGGACTCAAGTCAGGCTCAACTTCCTAGCTGAGTAATTTGGCAAGTTATTTAACCTTGCTGTGCACAGGCTGCTCCCTGTGCAATGAACAAAGCTCTCAGGGCAGCGTTTAGGGAAACAATAAGTCCCATGTAAGTGGCAGTGTTATTATTTTTGGCATCTTGATGAGAAGGCAAACTGGTGGGAAATCGCCAGGGGAGGGTAATACAGACACAGCCATAAGTGCGGTTCAAAATGAACCATCACGTGTCTCCTTGCCTTCCACCTAGTCTTACACACCACCCCTTCTGCTCCCTCACACCTGTTGCTGGCAAGAAACCTAGGCCTGGTCTTGGTCTCAGCACCCAGCAGGGAGCTGTGACGGCCTCTGGGCCTCAGATCCCTCTCCAGGAGCTCAAAGTCAGCGTTCCCTCCAGTCCCCCGTCCCCAGCCTGGGGTCTGCCCTGCAGAAGCTCACTGCCGCCGGGTCCCTGACGCTGCCCACCCCCGCGAGCGGGGCCCCACGCCCTGCCCTGGGCCCTGCCCAGCGCCCCGCACCCGCAGGAAGAAGCGCCTCGCGGGCGCCCCCGGCCGGGATGGCAGCGCGGGGCGCGCCTGCCGCGGCGCCCTTCTACCGGGGAGGCTGGCGGCTCACTAATGTTTAACTGGGGCCGAAACTTGGCGAGCGCCGGGGACTGGGCGGCCGGAGCAGCGGAGCGGGACGCGCCGGGCGGCTCGCGGGGACTCCTGCCTGTGCTGGCGCCCCGGGCTCAGCGCCGGGCGGCCGCCGACGATGAAGGTGAGTGAGCGGCGCCCCGCGCCCCGTCCCGGCCCAGGCTCGCTTGCCTCTTGCCCAGATTCTCCTCCAACTGCCCGAAAGTTCCTGCAGGGGCCCGGGACTCAACAGGTGGAGGAGCGTCTCGTGCCTGTCGCTTCGCTCGCAGACCTGTGGAGCTTCTTGCTGCCATCCAGGCTCGATCCCCAGAGGACCCGCTGAGCCACCCAAAAGTCGCGCGCTCGCACCTCCTCTGGCTCCGGACAGGCGGGGGTAGCGAAACCGGCACTAAAGTGCCGGAGGCCCCAAATTCGAGGACGTCCGGCTAGGCGAGCTCCAAACCTTTGCAGCCCACTGTTCCCCTCCCAACGCTCGCCCACCTGCAAACCCCGCTGCAGCAGCCATGCCCCGACCTGTGACCCGGGCTGGGGCCAGGGCTTCCTCTAACTGGCCGTGGTCTGCCCGGCTTGCAGACGCCCTGGAAGGTTCTGCTTGGACTGCTCGGAGCTGCTGCGCTGGTCACCATCATCACCGTGCCTGTGGTTCTGCTGAACAAAGGCAAGTTTAACCAGTTGCAAGAGATAAGAAAGCGGAGATGGGCTCAGGCTCCCTCTCGCCATGCTAGAGGGAAGGGGCCTTTCTCTAGGGGGTCCGGCGCGGGCGCCAGGTGTAGCGGAGACGGCTTCTGGGAGCTCCCGCTGCTTCTGGGGTGGAGACCCAGTTCAGTTCAGTCCACGGGTCCCAGGGTTTAGGCTGTGAGCTTTGGAGCTGTCATTTTTTACATAGGAGAAACGTACAATTCCTAAAATTAGAAAACAATAGATGGATTTTTATTAAATTTATTTTTTAAACATTTAATTCTTTTTGTAAAAGGTTAATGGCTGTGGTCTTCAGAGAAGGCAGTGTCTCGAGATCTGCAAACAGCGTAAGAATCTTAAGCGGAGGGAAAACATGGAAAGTGAGCCTCAAAATACGGTTGGGAGGAGGCGGCACACACAGAGCCCAGGCCATTGTCTGTCGGTTTATTCTCCTGGGCCTGGTGCGAATTCTTCAGCTGGGGGGTTGGATGTGGGGAGGTACCTGTTTAACCCATCTTATGCAGAGCTAAGCATAATGCTGGTGTACAGGGCAACCTCGAGAGGGGTCTGGAATCAGTGACGTGTTAGTGGCTTATGTCATTAAAAATCACTTGTGTGTATGTTTTATAGCTTGACAGAAGGTTCCAGGTTTAGCCATAACTTTCATATAACACACACAGAAAATGGAATACACATGTGGCTACCAGCAAGTGAGAATCACTAGCTTGGGTCTCTTCTGGGGCTCATTTCCTTTAAAACACTTTCATTTCAGTATTGAACGTTTTCTAAATTAGTCAGCCAACTGCAGCGGTCTCTCTGGATGGTTCAATTGATCAGGAAAGTCAGTCAGCACTTTTAATGGCTAAGGGTTTTTTTCTAGAGTTCAAGGCAACAAATTAGAATTAATTTGTAGAACTATCCAAAAACGTGCTTAGCCAACAATCTCAGGATTGGAACAAAGGTGCCAAAGGTTAAATAACTAGATAGCTTGACCTATTAATTGCTAATTACTTTGGAAAAAAAGTGTCTACTGCTGTTTTAGAATACTAAATAATGTTGAACTATTAAATTGTAATTAGGTTCATAAAGTGATTTTTTGTGCATTTAAACAAATAATGCAAAGCTCTTTGGGAAAAGAATGGGCCATCCATACAGTCAATAAATATTTATAGGACTTATGTTCTATTACAGGTGCACAGCTCTTGATACAATCACAAAGATCAAATTTTATTAACATGAGGGTCTCTGGCTGCCAAAAGTATGTCACGCAGTGGTAGTGGGCAAATAAATATGATTCGTTGATAGGTGTGTGTGTGTGTGTGTGTGTGTGTGTGTGTGTATGCATATAAAGCATACACACATACATATACATGCACATATGCACATTTATTTATATATACACATACACAGAAATGTATCAAAGTAATCTGATAGTCTGTCTTCAGAGCATCACTGACATTCCAGGGTCACTGAAAAGATGGGTAAAACTGCAATCATCAGAACTTCCCTTAAGTAAGTCAATCCAGTGACTTGAAAAATGCACTTACTTTCCATGGGGCTTGCTTGAGTTAACTACAGGAGTTTTTTGGCTGTTGCATAAGGTGTATGGAATAGGGAGGGGCTATCTTGCCCTTTTCACTAAACAGTGCCTAATCTTTTCTCCAAAAAGAATTGTGAACTTGGGACACCCCCCCACCTCCATATGACTACCCTTATGATTCAGGTTGAAAAAACTTGAGCAAACTGCTCTGGGAATTAGAAGCAGCTCTGCTAGGAGATCCACGGAAGACTTCTCACAGGGTTTGTTTTTGTAGGGAAGGTTGAACAGTCAGAAAATAGTCAAAACAGACAACAGCTAATACAGTCTATTCTGGGGTTCTAAAAGGACCCAGGCCAGAGAGGAGTATGCACATCAGGAGAAGGAGCTGGATTTTAACCTGTAAAGGATGCAGAGCTACTGGGCAGTTGTAAGCCCGCCTGGACTGCTAGGCATGGGAGCAGGGGCTGAGTTGAAGGGGAGCAAGACCCAAGGTAGAGTGAGGGAATGCCTCAGGGTTTTCACACTAGAAGTCGTAATTCTTTGGAAGCTGTGGAGCTACTCAGAAATGGGAACAACTAGACATTAGTAACCACATAAAGGTAAGGAGATGGGGTAGAGGGTAGTGAAAGATGCTCTTGGGCAAACGGATGATGTGGTTTTATTATAGTTTATTTTGTTCTCTCTTTTTCTGTGTGTGTGTGTGTGTGTGTGTGTGTGTTTCTGTATATATAGATAGATAGATAGATAGATAGATAGATTACATTGACCTGTAGCCTCAAGATTTTTTTTTTTATTCTGAGACAGGGTCTTGCTAAGTTGCTAAATTAATTACCCAGACTGTGCTTAAATATCCTTCTGCCTCAGCCACCCAGAGTGCTGCGTAACTGGCATGTAGCTCACGGCCTGGCTCTCTTTCATGTATTCCTTGATTTTTATGTCTCTATGTTTAGATTTAAAAAAAGGAAATCATTTCATTTCAAGCCCTTCCTTACCATAAGAGAAGGACTCTGGAATGCAGCACGTTCTCTAATCAGCACACCCCTTTCCTGGGCTGTGCCGCATCCTCACAGAGAACCGAGAGTCATTTTCCAGAGACGCCCTGCTTAGTCCCAAACAAGGTTTGACATCAAACAAGTGAATGCAAAGAGGGAAGGAGGGAGGGAGGAGAAAAAGGACACTGAGGAAAGGGGACGAGGAGTGAGAAGACAAAGCAAGGTGGGAGGGGAGGAAAGTTTGACAGAAGAAGGAAACAAAGACCCCGCTCATGTGAAACCCAAAGAACATAGCTAAAAGGAAGGAGGAAGAAAGGAAGAAACCCAAGTTCTTCCCCTGAGAGGTTAGTTTAAGAGAAGGTCAAGTGTTTCCATATGAAATGCTGACTTTTGCAGAAGTAGACACAGCCAGGACAGGAGGGGAGGAGGTGTGGGGGAGGGTAAGCTGACTAGTGGTGCTCATGGTTTTAGAATAAAAACTTTTAGTGGTCACAGGTGAGAATAAAATCCCTTCGCATTTCTCCAAGGAAAAATAAAATTTCACCCCAACGAAATATCTAATGAAGGATATATTTTGTTTTCAATTTTTCACTTATCCCATTACAGAAGGAGATTGCATAAACATTCAGTTTCTAGAGACTGAGTAGTAAAATACAGAAAAGCATTTGCATGGAATCATAGAAATTCTCATGGCCTGGTGACAATAAAATATTCTCATTTTGTGTCAGTGAGCCCTGCACGTCCTGTTACATTATAGTTCAAAGAATTTGGTTGTCAAAAATTTGGTTGTCAAATAGTTTTATTGTGGGATAGGAGTATCTCTCTTCCTCTTTTGTTCTTTTCTCTTCTTGAGCAGGAAACTTCCTCAAAACCTTCTTTCAGCCCTTCTTTCAGTTTACAGGAGATTGGGCTGTTCACCCGCCCATCAGTAATAAAAGAAAAACCCAAATGTGAGGAGACAGGAATAATCAGAGAGAGAAAAGATAGCATCTATGAAGCTCGCCTGAGAAAAAGTTCAGGATCAATTCCCAGTTGAAAAGCCCAGAAATAAGCCTGAATGAAAGCTTTGTATATGTCAGAGGACAATTTCTGAACAGTGTGCTCAGTAAAAGCTCGATTCGTTTCCAGCCAGCTCAGTTAACCATTGTCAACCTTTGTGAGTGTCCTTGCACTCAGAGGTTGCTCTTTCTCAGGCCAGTGATTTTGGCTTTTGGTTCGCTCGCCATAGCATGTGCCTTAACTTTCTCTGTCTTAGAAATCTTTTCCTCCCTCCTTAAAAGGGATCAGAGAAGGAGAAAGGGAAGCTTGTTTGCCCAGTTAATGGTTGGAGAAAGACAACATCAAGGGACTGCCTGGGGCTGGCTCAGTGTACTTCTAGTTTTATGAGTTAAGAAAGCGCTGAAGCCCTGGGGTTGGGGGAGGGGACTGTAAATAGCACATAGGAGCAGCTTCCCTGTGGAGAAGACGGCTTCTCCACAGTCAATAGATATTTAGTGTGTGCGAGGTTTCAGGCTGAGGGCTTTTCACATATTTCTCATTTAGTCATTAAGACATTTCCTTGAGAGAGGTACTATTTATCATCTCCATTTGTGTAACTTTCCTCTGGAGGATTCGTAACGTTACTCCAAAGCTTAAAGCGGT
Source organism: Dinomys branickii (assembly GCA_004027595.1). Lineage (NCBI taxonomy): Eukaryota > Metazoa > Chordata > Mammalia > Rodentia > Dinomyidae > Dinomys > Dinomys branickii. The sequence goes on along the minus strand of PVLD010000900.1, from coordinate 198,671 downwards.
ATTTGTTGTCTCAGAGTTACTGTGGATCAGGAATTTGGGGGTGACTAAGTTTGTTGCCTCCTCAAGAGCTCTTATGAGGTTGCCATCGAGATGTCATCTGAAGCCAGATGTGATAGTGCACACCTGTAATCTACCTCTGAGAGGCTGAGGCAAGAGGGTCGCAAGTTCAAGCCCAGCCTGGGCAACTTAGCGATTTAGCGAGACCTTGTCTCAAAAAGGGCAGGAGATACAATTCAGTGCAAATGACCCGGGTTCAATCTCTAGTACCAAAGTAAAAGCCTCTGCAAGCCTGTCAAGCGCTGAAGGAACTAAACTCCCTTACCCAGAGCAGTTAGGTAGAGGCTTGAGTTCCTCAGTTCCTAAACCTCTTAGGCTAGCAAAGCAGTTGACTTCCTTCTTTTCGAATGAACAATCCAAGAAAGAAATGAAGCAGGAAGTCTCAGTGATTTATACGACTTGGCCTCAGAAGCGGCAGCCTTGGTATAACAGCATCACCTCTGCTGTATGCGCTGAACCTACAGAACAACTCTGATCTGATGTGAGGGGACACCACACCGAGTATAAGTCTCAGAATGGGTATCATCGCACCACTCTGGGCGATGAACACCAGTGATGAATCTGCTCGATACTGCAGAGCTGGAGGTTCACATGTAGGCAATGTGACACTGAAGCTGATACTCAACACTGTTAAATGCCACATAATTTGTTAGCTCGTGATCAAGTATAAAGTTAACTTGCTCATATAAGCATAATGGTCATAATTTCTCATTTACTTTATATTACGATGTAATCACTGCTAAGGCCTGTGTTCTAAGTATTTTGAGAAAAACAGCTACTACTGATGCCTCTCTTCTTATGTGACGGTTTAGGGTGTATACAGATAAAAATGCAGCCCAGAATTGACATCTCATCCTTTTTTATTTTTTGCTTTAGTGGCAGTGGTGCTGGGATTGAACCCAGGGTTTCACAAATGCTAAACACATGTTCTAAGCACTGATCATATTCCAGCCTAAAATTATCTGCTTTTGAAAGCTCTTATTAAGCAGTAGCAATAATTAATAGTATGTCTCCATTTACTTACTTTCAGTAAGCTGCACTCTTTGTTTCTGATGCAACTAGTGTTATTTCATTAGACCCTCCTAGAACAACACACTTTAGAAAGATCTGTTAATATCTTAACTTTTTATATGTGAAGAGACTGAGGCACAGAAAGTTTAAGTGCTTTCAAGTAAGTACTGGACCTTGAGAATCCAAATCTTTTAATTTCTTACCTTCTCTGAACCTGCTGGTTCTTATAAATAGCTGATTTGAAGAAATGCTTCGGTGGTAGTTTTTGGAGTTAATGTTTAAACATTGCTTTATGGTTGGGTGCTAATCCTTTTATTGTTGTAAATCAATATCTTATAAATATTTTTACCTTTCGTCTTCACAGTTTCATTATGACCTCCTAAAGAGAGTGTGACTCTCAATTTGAGAAGAACCGAAAACCGCAAAATTACAACTCATAAGCTACCTGCTTTATTGTTTTTCAAGTCTTATACTTTCAGTTTTATATTCCACCTCAAAGCAAAACTACATAGGAAACTATATATTTTTTTCTTTAACTATACACATTTCTTCATTGTTTGATTTACTGAGTAAACAATTAGACCCATAATATTCTCAGTGTCATAATTCAGCATGTAAGATCACAGAAGAAGAAACAATTCAAGGCAGAGCCAAAGTCAGTAGAGGTTTTGTTTCTGGCATCCTGAGAGCCATGGTGGCTCACAGTGTATAATTAAGGAGGGGAGGCCTGAGTATCAAGTGGGAACACTGTCCATCCCACCCCTCACCAGACATACACCGAGTCCCCTCAAACTGAACTGAAGGCCCATCACCCTAATCCTACCTTTCTGGGGTTTAGACTATGTTTCCTTTTGATCTCACTTGTTTTAAAGCCCACACTACAGTAAAGGACTCTGAGTTTCAATGGGTGACTCTCAGTTTCTCCATATTCTTTTATTACAGGTGGGAAAACTTTCAGTGTGAGATTTAAAATCTCTTCGGGGCTAAGGTCCCAAAGAAGCAAAGGCAGTATTTGTCAATTCAGCATCTTGGAACACTTGCTAGTTGCAAGGTGTTGCTTCATGCGTGGGAACTATGGCCCTAAGCAAAATAAACAAGACCCTGCTTCCCTGGGCCTTTACTGTACATGGAGCAGGCAGATTATAGGCTAAGGCAGAGAAGATTTAGATAGTAATCATCTATAACAAAAATAAAGTATCATGGCAAAAGCTGAGGGACAAGAAAAAAATTTCTTATTTCAAGTACAATTTTGAGCCACTTGAAGAGGATTGGGGGATCTATATCACATTAACCTGGCATAGACTTGCCAACAGAAGGCATCTCTCCAACTCAGTCAGGATTTACAGAGAGTTTTCTGTGTGCTGGGCACGTGGTCCAGAGGGATAGAAAGAGTGGATGGATATGGCTCCTGTCTTCAGATAGTTCATTATTAAAGGAAACATAAACATTCACTATAATCAAAAGCTAAGTGCCTTTCCTGTAAATGATCAAAGTACTATGGAAGCAATCATGAACAAATGATAAGTGTTGTCCAGGGAAGTCTGTATGGAAACCAACCAAGCATAAAAAGTTAATAATTAATGGACCTGAATGCAGTCCATCCAATCCCCAAAGTGACAGACCAGTTCCAAAGCATACAGGCCATTGACATGTTTAATTCTCAGCAATTTACAGCTTCCTGATTTTGTGTAAGGATTGTCGCAAATAGGCAGTTTTTGGTTGTAGGTAACAATACCTGACCAGAATTTGTTTAAACTATAGAATTTGATTATAGTGTTATTATTAGCATCTTATGAAACTGGAAGCACAGAGAGACCTTCATGAGTCTGTTACTGCAGTGATCCAACCACATCCTCAAAGACCTGAGATCTCTGCATTTTTCAGTACTGCCACCCTCAGATTATTAATTTTTGCCATCAAGCTGTCCTCTCATAGTTGAGAATGGCCACTGCAGGTGAACACATCACGGAGCCACACAATTCTTCCCCAGGGAAGAAGAGGGATGATGTTCCTCATTTGTTCTGTTATCTCTGAGGAACAATCAATTTCTAGAAGTTTCCTGACCTCAGGCAGATGTTTCTTCAGGTCTTAATATTTCTAAATTAGTCACTAGCAAAGGGAATATGTTACTGTGATTGGACTAGCCTGATCACGCCTTACTATTTGGGGCAGAGGAGGAACTTTCTACCTTAGCCCATGGGAAAGGAAGTGTGAGCACCTAAGTGGAACTGAGAATTCTGAGAGACAGAAAGGGAGGTGATGTCTATCGGTGGAGAGCATATTTTGTTGTTACTCTCTTTTCATTATCAGATTTAATTTTACAGGAAAAGACAATAGGCATCAAAGTAAGTCTGACCTCTCAATAGTCAGGTGCTACACATTTTTCTTCCTTTCTTTCCTGAACACCTGGTTTTATTCTAAAGCTGCATGTTTGGGTGCTTCATTTTTATTATTGGGCTTCTAGAGTTTATGACTGATGCATGGCCCAGTGCTGGGATTATGGACATGAGAGCTCTACCAGCCCTGGGGTAGGTAGCTTGCATACAGTGTAAGGGAGGGAAAGAGGCCATTGCTCCTCCCTTCTGCTCTTGTTGCTTTTGCTGTCTTCCTCCGCTGTGAACCGTTGCCCTCGGCCATGTGCCCCTCTGCCTTGGAGCCAGCTGAGTATGGACTGAAGCCTCCACAAACTGTGAGCTAAATAAATCTTTCCGTCCTTAATTCTGGGTGTCAGGTATTTTGTCTCAGCAATGAGGGAAAAAACACCAAGACACAGGCACACAGATATTTAAAAAATAACACAAAACAATATAAGCAATACACAATTTCAGACAAGGTGATAGGAAATTAACAGTCTTGGTTCTGTTACATGTTGAGAGCTTGAAATTGGTTATTACTCAGATAAACAAATATAAACATGTAAGTTTGATCAAATGATTAAATATTAACTGTTCCTTTCAATAGAGCAATAGAAATCAGTAGTCCAACTATCTTAGCTATCTTGTGCATACATATATACTTATTTTTCCCTTCTTTCTTATTTTTCTCTTTTCCCTCATTCCAATTGTCCTTTCCTTTTGAGCAGTTTCTTTCCCTTTCACAATATCTATTATACCTTTTATATTTTATGCGCTGTTTCGGATTCTTACACTAGTGAGAGTCCAGTGTTTACACATGTGGGTCTGATTTATTTCACTTGTGGGTGTGGTCTCTCGTTGTATCCATTGACCTATAAAAGCCTTCAGTTTATCTTTCTTTATAACTGAATTATATTCCATTACATAAAAATACCACAGCTTTTTTACCCATTCTTCAGTGGATGGGCATTTGGGTTGCTCCCACACTTTAGTTATTGTACTGCTATATTTTAATAAAAAGATGGAAACCACTTGAAGAGGACTTTCTAAATTCTCACTGTCCATCCCAATTCACTCACATCTGCCCCTCACCCAAAGCTGTGGCTGACTCACCACAGCCGGCTAAGGCCAGAGCTTCCATTTGTGCCCTGGGTCTCATACCTTTGCTAACCCCAACACAGGCTCCAGCAGCTTGCATGCCTGTCTTGGTGTTATTTTGTCCCTCTCTATTGATCGTAGATCTGTTATAATCTTTCACATCCTTAAAAGAGAAACAGTGGAAGAAAATATTTTGCTCCTCCTCTTCCTCTTTTTTCTCAGTCTTTTCTTCTCATTAAGCTACTAAGTTTTCCAGGCTGGCCTTGAACTCAGCAATGCTCCTGCCTCGGCCTCCCATATAGCCAGGATCACAGGTATGCACCACATTACCCAGCTGTAGGGGCTGGGGATATAGCTCAGTGGAATAAGCGCTTGCCTAGCAAGCGCAGGGTCTTGAGTTCGATCCCCAGTACCACAAAAAAAAAAAAAAAAAACATTACCCAGCTGTCTTACCACCCTTTTCTCTGTGTCTGTACTGAAACATTCCTGTCTTCTGTTACTGTCTGCAACCCCTCTCCTTTTTCTCTCATAAATCCATGAGAATCCCTACCACACCAGTAAAACTTTCCCATTCTTGTTGGGTTTACTAACCTCCTCTGTGTTACCAAACAAGTGAGCTCAGTTCCCACCATCTAACACACCTCTTTGTGCCGCAAACCTTTTCTCCCCTTAGTGCATCTTATTTGAAAAAGTAGAGTTTCATTTTTAGTTGCGAGGGCAATATTCATGCAGTTCTCCTCAGCTCCTCTCTTTGCTTTACAGGTAATATCAAATTGGATGCTACATTCTATCACCACTTTTATTCCCACATTCTTTTAGAGTCTGACTCTCCCCTACCTCCTCTATTGCTACTGTCCCGCTCCAAGACACCATTCCCTTTCACCTGAGTTAGGGCCCACATCTCCCTGTCTACTTTCTTATCCCCTTGTGATGCAGTCTAATACAATGGGCAAGGTGACTGTGATAGGGTGTATTCTATGATCTCCTCCCTTCCTCTTTCAAGTTCTGAGATCATGAATGTGATGGGTCTATTTTTGTGCTTCTGTTATATGGAACAGTCAACTTTGAAAGAAAATCATCTGCTTGGGCCTGGGTGAATTACATGGGCCCTCTAGAGAAGCAGAGTGTGTGAGCAGGCAGGCAGGGATCCCAGGCATGGGAAAGTTTGAGATGAAGTTGCCCCCTTGGAAGTTGGCAGGAGCCACTCCTCCACGTGTCAGCTCAGAAGTGCCATAGCATCCATGGGGCCCTCCCAACCTCCTATTGAAATCACCAACATCCCAAAACTCACACTGCCTTTTCCTCCCCATTTTATTTTTTGCATGGCACTGATTTCTACCTTACATGTGCCACTAGTTATTCATTATTGGTTTGTACACTTTCTCTGTTGGAATGCAAGCTTTATGAAGGCAGGAACGTTTCCTGTTTTGTTCACTGTTATATCTCCTGCTGAGGTATAGAACTTCAAATAACACCGTGGATGCTAAATAAATAGCTGGTGAATTAAAGAAATTACCCTAAGCTTTTATGCAAGAAAGATGTTTTGATGAACATTTTTAATGCTACAATAATTTTGATCAAAATATTTATGGTTCATAAATACAGGGTCAAATCATTCCATACTTGATCATGCATACCTACTGTTTGGGCGGGTCCCGGGTTGACTGCTGTTTGATGAGTATGTGTACCTTTATCCTCTTTGCTTATTTACAGTCTAGTTAAGAAAATACTTCAGATTAAATACTTAAATAATGACTGCTTAATTCACTGGCAAATTATCTGGCAATGAAAATAAGCATAAAAGGAAGGAGAAACAAGCACGGCCTAAGTAAGCAGGAGGGACAGAGCGAGAAGCAGGAGGATGGTGAGTGAACAAAGGAAGGCCCAGGTGTACAGTGTTCATTTGAGGTTTGTTCATATCATCAGAAGAGAAATAAGTAGATGATTCAAGGAAGCTGCAAGATCAAGGAACTATCTCTTCAGTGGTGCTCTGTCTGCAGGCTGTGGGCAGAGCAGAAGTCAGCAGTAAAACGGAATTGAAGGTACTTACAAGGACAGAGGCACGATGTCGACAAAGCCTCTTGGAAGTCCAGAAGCCAAGGGTCTGAGTCGCAGGCTGGAGGAAACGGTCCTGGGGGAAGGTCACCTCCTCTGAGTCCTACGGACAGGGTTAGATAACGGCAGGACTGGCAGAGAGCACAGAAAGAAAGAGCAGCAAAAGGAATCATCTGTGTTGGGTAATTTTACATTCTTTTCAAAATGTGAATTGCAGGGCCTGCACTATTCAACTTTCTATAATACCTAAAATATAGAAGGCATGAAAAAAAGAAGAAAATAAATTTGTATTAAAAGGTGTCTTGTTTTTGAAAAACATAGGGAAAAGATTTTGCAGGTTAATAGACCTATCATGGGAACTAAAATAAGGAGAGTACAGATTTCTTTCCAAATAGCCACAGAGTTGCCATCCTTAATACAGACCAGAAGGGAAATTATGGGGCTTTTAAGAGAGCTGGCACCCCCTTGACTTTGGAACCCCAGAACAAATTAAGTTCCAACCGAGTGCCTGTTTAAATTCGTTGCAAACACTGAATTCACACTTCCATGAAGCCTAACTCATTCCTACCAGTTCACAAAAACTGCAAGCATAGCGTTGATGCCTAGTCACTCTTCCAAATATTTAGAAACATTTTGAAAAGTGATTATAACCACAGGCTCTGGAGCTATTTTTCCTGGTTCAAATGTAGTTGAGTCATGAGACTTTGGATATGCCTGGCTGTGCCTCAGTCTTCATCTATAATATGGGAAGAGAAAAAGAAGGCTAAAAAAGTTAATAAAAGGCATAACACATAGAACACACAGAACACTGAAAGAACTCTGTGAGGCAGGTGTGGCAGTATAGGTCTGCAGTCCCAGCTACTCGGGAGCCTGAGTCAGGAGGCTGAGTCAGGAGGTTCACAACTTTGAGACCAGCCTAGGCAACCTAGTGATACCCCTTCTCAAAAAATGGGGAGTGTTGGAGATATAGGTCTACACTTTCTCAATTTTCTTTTCAGTGATTATTTTTCCTTTTATTGTAGATGGCCAACATTCGTTACAAAGAGTAGCCTTACTAATGATACTGATGAACCTTCCTGGATCTCCCAGCTTCCCCAAGAGCTGACCCTCTCTCTCCGTCTTCCCGGCACTAGCCTGACTCCTAGCTCACCCTGTAATGCTGTCCCTGACGTTCTTCTACAGTTTTAATAATTTGTCACGGGAAGCCAGCCCTAGGTAACGCACTTGCATTTCTTGGTTTTGGGGCTCATTTATTCACATACGTACGAAGTTTCCACCTTTCAACTATTTCTTAATTTCGGATTACCTTGGCCTCATCAGTCAACTCAGAAGGACAACACCTGGTATTATTATTAGTCTGGGCCTTTATCATTATGTCTTGTTTATCCCCAGAAGAGTGCTGACAAGAGGCGGAGTGACTATAAACAGGGGGAGAAAAACCCCTTAATTTTCACTTAATAAAGGAATAAAGCAGTCTCGTCACCTCCTTTAGGACTGGCTTCCCGCGTTGGAAGCCTCCGGTCTGCTGTCATGAAAATGTTGCTCGGCTCAGTTCAGAAGTCTCTTTTGCCTCTGCGTCCTTTACTTGCATGTACAGATGCTTCACTGGGACCTGAACATGGAGACGCTAACGTTCTGCCCACTTCTCCTTTTGCGCTCTGCGTGCTGACATTCTTATTCTTTCCAGGACAGCAGGTATCAATCTGAATATTTGGCTGTGAGAACTAATCTAGAGAATAGTTTTTGTTCATTTCACAGTGCTTACAATTTTGAGGAATGTCTAAGCTGATTGTCTAACTACAGCCAGGGCCGGCCACCTGTTTTTATAAGTAAATTGTTATAGCCCCTGTTGTTCATTTCCAGGTTCGCTATCATGGTTTTCTAGCCAGAAGAGCAGACTTGAGTAGGTGCGACTGAGACCAGAGACAAATATTTACTATCCAGCAATTTAAGAAGAAGTATGCTCAACATAGGTCCAGATGTGGTATTCTTACGATTTATAGACACCTCCTTGTTCACAGGTCAGATGAATATGTTCTTCTATCAGCTAAAGTATCATAACAAGTAGAGAAATCACATTAAGTACGTCAGCAAAAGAAATGAATGTAAAAATTGGTTTTATAGATAAAATCAAAAGAGGAATTCTGATGGAACCCAGAGACACTAATTGCAGGAAGTAACTGTGTCTAGCACTTGGAAACAAAGAAAAGGAACACAGACCATCTGGGTTCAAAGCTGTTAGCCAGGCAAGGCACCCAACTGCTTCTGGTTCTGCTGAGAGCCTGGCTGAAGCAGATCATGTGGGTGGCCCAGGACACGTGTGCTAGAGGCTGGGCAGGACCAGTAAAAAAAGAAGGGAGTCCTTTCCCTTCTTCTACTGGTGACTGATCTACTTCTGTTTTCCCCTACTGACGGAGCCTAATGGGAATCCTGCAGATGCAGACATCTTGGAAATAGAGTTGTAAATCTCTTTCTTAGCATTACTGAGCAAAAAAGGTATGTTTCGAGCTGAAGGACAATAGATGACTGACTCAGGCCTAGAGAAGTGAGTTGACCCTAATGGAATCCAGTAGCAACGCAGGCCCCCAGAGTTCTGTCCCCAAGAGCCTTCTGGCAGAGCAAGCTGCTCTTCTTACCCCAGAGCTGCTTGGAGCTCATATATTGGTATAGGTGTGTTGGTTCCTGTTTTTTTATTGCCTTCCTTTGACTTTTTATTCAACAATCACTTATTGAGCTCCTACTATGTGCCAGACACTTTCCTAGGCTCTAAAGTTACAATAATAAATGGAATGAAGTGAGTTAAGACAAGTGCTCTCATGGTGCTTACATCCAATCAAGAGAGGTGGACAGCAAAGAAGAGAATAAGTAAAATATACGATATGCTATATGGTATCACTGCTAAGAAGAAAAAATAGAGTGAGAAAGGCCCTAGAGTGTGCCTGGGAGATGGAGCTGCAGTGCTACTCTGTGGGGGGAAACAACAGTTTAAAAAGGCCTGAAGGAAGAAAGAATCAGGCCTTGGACATTTGTTGGGGGACAAACATTGTAGGAAAAGTGCACAAGAAACGCAAAACCTGTGGCATAGGAAGGGACCTACTGTGTGTGAGGAACAGCTGGGAGGCCAGTGCAGGGGAGCTGGATCTTACAATAACAGGAAAAGGAGGTGACCCTTGCGCCCACACTGACTATGCCATTAAATTGTTTTGCCCAGACCATTGTGTCTGTGGAAGAGGTGCATTGTACCATATTTGGTTAGCTTTCTAGGGCAGACACTTCAAAATATAATGATCACATTCTTAGTAAAAGATTGATCACCTAACACTCTGATCCTAATGTAGACGTTTAGATACCAAGTTCCAGTACTCTACAGGCTGTAGCTAAGTGGCAAGGCATTTATCAGATGCTACTGTATGCCTCTGGAGTGTGTTTGCTGTTGTGAATGGAAATCTGGTGGCTGGCATATTTTGATGCTGTTTATGTATAGAAATCAGAGAAACATTACTCTTCACAAATCTTCTAACTCCATTAGGTCCAGTGTTTCTTTTCATGTACCCAGTTGACTTCTATGGATGCTACGGACAGTACTGGACATAGGAGAGGAAGGAGGTGTTGTCCATTAGCACTTAGAAAATGGTCATATTTCTAGATATTTTGTCAATACTGTTCTGTTAGGATCACTTTGACTATGTATATAGTGAAAATTACTTAGCTATCATTTTACTGTATTTCTATTCTTAATCTTAGCACCAGTTCTAGCTTCTTCAAAGAAGAGGTTTTCTTTATTCACCCTTATATTCTGATTACCTGGCATATCCTTGGAACACAGCAGTAACACATAGAGCACCACATCTGCAAACTTCCCTAAATTCTATGTTTTGAGCTAAGAATGCTACACACATTTTAAACTTTAAAAGTTTATCTTAGTCCATTTTTGCTGCTTTAACAGGACACCACAGACTGAATAATTTAACAGAAGCTAATTTTCTTACCATTCTGGAAGTCAAGAAGCCCAAACTCAAGGTGTCAGCGTTCAGTTTCTACTGAGGGCTTTACTGTTGTGTCTTCATGACAGGAGAGCACAGGGGTAGAATGCTCACTGGCTCTGAAAATTCATGTTCTTCTCACAGACAAGACATATTCATTCCATCTTGACAACCACCAGGGTCCTCACTGATTCCAGAATCAAGAGCCTAAGCTGCAGAGTCTCATCTATATCATATATGGATGAGACTCAAGATGGATCTTGAGGTATAAAGATTTCTGTCCTGCAGTAAACCTATGAAGTCAAGCAAGTTATATGCTTCTAAAACACAATGGTGGGACCTGAATAGAACAGGCATCCCATTTTAAGGGGAGAAATTATAAGAATGAAGGCATAACAGGCCCCCGATGAGTCCAAAACACAACAGCATTCAATCTTAAGGCTTGGACAATAATTGCTGACTCCATGCTGTATCTTCCAGATCCACTGGGGAAGGACTTGGGTCCCTGAGAACCTGTGGAACCGTGCCCCTTGCTTTTGTAGATATAGCTCATACTATAGCTCGCATAGGTTGGAGTCTTGTGTTTTCCCAGCCTGCCAGTGCACATTAGTGTCTCTGTAGATTTGGGGTCTCGTTGGTAAGCATGTCCCTATGGCTCCAAAAAGCATTGCACTACTGGGTGCCTTTTGCAGTGGCCCTACCGTTGGTAGGTTTCTCTGGTTCCTGTGAGTCTCTGAGGCGTTCTGTGAAATCTGCGTGGAGGTTGCTGTGCCTACGCGCATCATGCACTCTGTACCTGCAGAGGTAGCACTGCATAGATACCACCAAGGCTTACGCTTAAATCTTCCAGCAGAGCATCTTGAGCTGCAGTTAGGTCTGCTTGGGCCACACATGTGGCATCTGAGAAGCGTTGCTCCAGAATGAGGTCCTGTGGGTACCCAAAGCCCCTTTTCTATGTAGTTATATCTCCCAGGCTTTCACACTCTGAATCTATGATAGGAGAGTTAATAACAGTAATTTCCAAAATGCACACAACGTCATTCTTCCATCCCCCTTTTCCTCTAGTTCTAGGGATTGAACCCAGGCCCTGTGTCTATCATTTTGTTCTATTAGCAGCCAGTTCGTTTTTATTTTTTTACCTTGAGACTGTGTCTTGTGAAGCCGCCCAGGCTGTTTTGAAGCTTGGATCCTTTTTCTTAGTCTCCCAAGTAGAAGGGATTGCAGATGTGTGTCGGTATGCCCAGCTCTGTTGTCTCAACGAGCAGTTCCATAGTTTGAATAAATCTCACACAGTTTATGTGTCAGAAATTTAAATGTCAGTGTAGCAGTGTTGGAGATTGGCCTGACAGGAGGTGTTCAGGTGATGGGAGCTCTACCCTCATGAGTGAATTAATGCTCTTGTAGAAGTGAGATTGCTATCAGGGCGAGTTTGCCCCCTCTCACCCGCTTCTGTGCACTCTTGGCATGCGATGCCCTGTGTCATGTTATGGCACAACACCAGGCCCCTGAAAGGTACAGTCCATTGCTCTTAGACTTCCAGCCTTCAGAACCAGGAGGCAAAGAAACTTGCATTGCTTATAAATTACCTACTCCCATGGGGTGTGGTGGTACACACCTGTAGTCCCAGCACTCTGGAGGCTGAGGCAGGAGGATTATTGCAAGTTCGAGGCCAGTCTGGGCTCAAAAGTGAGCTCAAGACCAACCTGAACAGCATGGCGAGACCCTGTCTCAAAAAGACAATAAATAAATAAATAAATAAATGTATACTATATATATCATATATGGTTATATATCCATATATAGTGTATATATAGTGTATATATAGTGTGTGTGTGTGTGTGTGTGTGTGTGTGTGTGTGTGTGTGTATCCTACTATCCTACTCTGATATTCTGTTAGAGCAGCATTAAACAGACTAAGACAAATAACGTCTGGCTTCTTTCTCTAAAGCTAATCTCCTCACCCTTGGGCATATCCTTGGTACCCTCTTCAGATATTCCCTTCTATGTTTACAACCTATCCAAACTGAAATTTTTTCAAGTATCTAAGTTCTGTTTCCTTGTTGTTATAAATTGTCTGTGAGGCTGGGGATATAGCTCAGTGGAATAAGCGCTTGCCTAGCAAGCGCAGGGTCCTGAGTTCGATCCCCAGTACCGCAAATAAATAAATAAATAAATAAATTGTCTGTGAACCCTTTCCCTCTGCTCACATTTCACTACAGTCAGTCAGGAGAGGTGATAGACACCCTGAAAACATTGCTTAGAGATTTTGTCTACCAAATGCTGTAGTTCATTGCTCTTAAATTCTACTTTCCACAAAGCCCTAAATTCTTTGTCACTTAATGAAAGATTTGCCTGTCCTCTGGTTTCCAAAAAATGTTCCTCATTTCTGTATAAAACTTTCTCAGAGTGGCCTTCACTCTTCCTGTTCCTTATTTCTACTGCAATGACCCCATAGTAACTTTTAAAAGACCGACCCACAGTCAATCTTTCTTTCTTTCTTCTCCCTTTTTTCATTTTTTATTTATTTTTTGCCTTCGCTAGAATCAGAGTCACCCTTGATAATCCATTCATAGCAGTACAGGCTTTCCCTAAAAGCATGCATTTCAGAATTGTTTCAGCTGCTATATACTGCGTGATTCCAAAGATGATTTCACATTTTATCTGTAGTAACACACTGTTTCTCTCTGGTACCAATTTCTGTCTCAGTCCTTTTGTGGTACTGTAACAAAATACCTGAGACTGCACAGTTTATGAAGCACACAAATTTGTTTCTCATAGTTCTGGAGGCTGGGATATCCAAGATCAAGGTGCTGGCAGTTCAGTGTCTAGCGAGGGCCTGCTCTCTTGATAGCGTCACCTCACAGCAGCATCTTCAATGGTAGAAAATAGAGGTGCAAAATGAACTAAGGTAGTTCTCCAGGCCTTTTAAAGGTACAAACTCATTCATGGAGATGAAGCTCTCATGACCCAGTAACTTCCCCAAAAGGCTGCAACTCTCAGAACCACCATAGTGGGGATTAAGTTTCAACGTAAATTTTGCAGAATATGTCATCATTGAAACCATAGCAAAGGTTTGGCAATTTCTCTGGTTTCAAAATCACCAGCTAGCCAAATGGTTTTTCAATCAATGGAGAATGGGGGTAGCCTGTACATATTGGATATTAGATAAGCCAGCTACAGAATCCTGGAAGCCTTTCAATCAATTTCTTCTGCTGCTTTATTGATTTTTCTTCATTTACCCCTAAATCAAGGCTGGTACAGTGAATTCTGAAATGACATCCATTTCATTTTATTTCTCTATACCCATGAAAGACACAAACATCGATGTGCATTGTTAACTGATTACCATATAGAACACAGGAACTCCATAATCAGATATTTCTTTTGCCTGTTTTTAACAATTTTATGTATTTATGAGCTGTAAAGAGCACATTTCTTTTCAAATGTAATTCATTAGCCAGTTAGCTACCAAAGCAGTTTATCTTTGTGAATTGAAAATATTATAAATCAGATTTGAAAATAGCAAATTGAAAGTGTAGTATGAATGGCCATAAAGTATTTAACGTACTATAAGCATGCAGTGTAATGGTCAAAGTAAGACCACTCCAGAAAGTACATTACTTTCTACTTGGAGCTTACCTCTTTAGAATTACCTTTATTCAGAAGTGCTTTTGATCCTAAAGCAAGGATTCATTCATCATACAACAGCCATTGATAATTTCCTACTACTTTGTCTGTAACTCTGTATAGCTTGTGTTGTTCTTATGCTATTTTATAAATGGATATGTCTATTAATGTTTTCCTTTTTTATTTTTAAAATAAATTAAAAATAAATAAATGAAAGGGATTCATGAAGATACCATAGCTGTTTGATGAAAGTTAAGTAGAGCTATTTTAAGTGCTCCTATTTGACTATTTATGACTGATAAAGGTAGTATTTTCATATGGTTCAACCTAATAGATGTTCTAGCCAGCGAGGTAAAGCATAATGTTGCTAACCTTTTGAAAAATTTTAAATGAAAGAAGGTTTAAAACTCAGTGTTACTGCACGAGCTGATGGATACCATATGACTGCTGCTTTACTTGGCTAACACAGTGGTTTGAACTGATAAGTCAAATGAACGACATGTCCCAGGCCGCAACAGGAAAACCGCACAAGCAGCCAAAGACCTTCATCTGTTGCTGCAGCAGTGCCCTGTCATGGAACAAGGAGACAAGGAAGAAGAAACACGGGCATGTCCTACAAGAGCTTGACAGAATAGGTCGTAACTTGGCAGCAAACTATGAACTTGTTAAAGGTCAAAACCTGGACTTGGCACTCACAGCTCACAGAACCCGCTTATCTAGATGTTTCCAAACTGTCTCCCAATGTGCCCTGCTTATCAAATGGCAAGGCAAAAACCAGAACATTTGTTGCTCCACTTGCTCCAATTTAACCATGCTGCTCTGGAACTAGGTAACTAAGGCAGAAGCCGGGTTACAGGGCTACTCACAGCAGCTGAATGAACCTTGTACAGGGCCCTGTCAGGGCGTGTCGAGCCACACCAAGACTGTGTCATCCGCCTTCAGATCTGGAGCATCAGCTGACGGATCCTCAGGGGACCATCCTGAGGACAGGGAGCCTGAGAGTGGTGGAGATGATGGGTGTAGAAAAGCTGTGGCTGCTGAGAAGATGAGCCCAGCAATATCAGAGGAGGGCAAGACAAGCGAGGGCTCAGGGAGGAAAGCAGGTGGGGCAGGAAGCCCACTGGACCCCAGCTGATGCCAAGGGGATTTTGCTTCAATTATTTTACAATTTCAGATGTAGGATGTCTCCCTGAATAAAACCTAGCCAGACAGCATTTAAGTGGGACAGTCCTGGGTGTGATCTGGTATAGGTATTCGGTTAATTTCCTTTTTACAAAATTAAGCACTAGCGATAGGTGTTGCATGTTGATATGTCTACCTTGCTATGTGCTCATATATGTATGCGTGTGGATACATACGCACGTTGGTCTGTCCCTTTTGTATAGGTCCAAGCAAACATCTACTACATCACCACATAAAAATAGAACTGTGACTGTCCATAACCATTTATTCCTTAGTATATACTAACCTGGGGAGTTGTGCTATGTCCATTTTAAACTAATACTGTAGTTCTTAAGAGTAAGGTATATCTCTTCAATAGTTTTGACCAAATAGTATTTATTTTAGAACTATTTGCTATATGAGAAAAATACTGGCATTTAGTGAAAAACTCCAGGTTTGTAGTTCTCATATCCAGTAATTATATTTTCTGTAGCACAGAGCTTTTTTCTTTACATAAAGGTTGGCATGTCCGAAAGCTGATTTCACCTGCTTGCTATATTCCTGCTGAGGAACATGAATATCTTTCTAACTTTTAGGTGTAATATGTGGGATTGAATTGAAGAAATGGACCTTTTAAAACTTCTTTACCTGGTTCAACAAACCTGTTTAAACAAAATCAATTAAATAATAAAAGGAAATATAATAATTTTATCTGCTAAAGCAGAAACAAAGCTATGACCAGGTAAATTCTGAAGGAAAGACTTAAGAATATCTTTTGAAAGAGCATTTCCTACCAGCTAATTACCTTCCACAGGTTATGAAAAATTATCAAAGGAACATGCTGCTGGACACCGGTACTTTGTACAGGGCTGGGGGTGGCTAATTGTGTGGGGGGCTGTTGGTGTGTGTGTAGGAAGAGTTGGGGACATGGGAAAAGATGTTAAATTCTTTGTTGTCAGTTAACAGACTGGGATGAGGGAAAAGAATCACAATGATCTGGTTATGCTTGTGAGGTAAAATATTGTGTCAACCAAATCTTTGTGTGTCTTCTCCTTGAGGCATTGAGCTGTGCTAAATGTTGAGAGTTAGCAAAATAAGCAAAATAAAGCAATCAAAAGAATAAGATTTTTGTCTTAAAATATAAATATATTACATATATTTATAGTATCTATTACATATTATACATACATAATACCATATGTATACCATACACACACGCGTATATGGCCTTGCCGATGAGAACAGGAGGCACTGGAGATTGTCGTCAGTAAATGACCAGAGCCCAAAGAGTGTGAGAGCTGACATCAAAGGAGACAGCAGTAAGTCTTTGTGAAAGAGTGGGAGTCACATGGTGGCTGGTTGGGACAGCCAGGGAAGCAATTGAAGACACTACAGACAAGTGACTTGGGAGAGGGAACAAAGGAGGGAAAGCAGGAGAGGAACTCTTGGGTTTGTGAGGCAGATCCTGTGACAGGATGACACCATTTCCATAGGCGGTGGACATGGCCCTGGGAAGAGAGAGTTATGTCAGATGCTGGCTAAAGCACTTGAAACTTCCTGTGGGTGACTGAGAAGCACCGGGAGCTTCTGGGGAAAAGGTCACCAGGATGAAGCTGGCAACTTAGAAAACTTGTTGCAGAGGTGGGTCAGAGGAAGGGACGGAATGAGACAGCAGAGGGCAGGGACATTTGGAAAATAGATTTCTCAGAAAGAATCAGTAGAGCCAATTAGATGAAAGTGGTGGGAAAAGAGAGGTCTCAAAAATGATTTCAGGCTTTGAGGGTGGGTCTTTGGAAATAGAAATACACAGATGCGACCAAGTTAAAGGAAAAGTGGTGACAGAAGCAGGCCCCCCAGATGTGATGATAACCTATTGCTAAAGGTCTCAGAGGGGCGGGAGGGCTTGGAAGTGGACTTCAGGCCCCAGCCGAGGGGACCTAGCCCAATGCCAGCCTCCACAGGGGTCATCAGCCACACATAGCTATTGATTTAAAATGTGATAAGCCAAGTTGAAATGTGCTGTAAGTAAAAACTACACACCAGATTTCAAAAAGTTAGTGTGAAAAAAGATTGTGGAAGATATCACTAATAACGTTAAAATACTGATTACATTTTGAAATTATAATTCTTTTGATACATTGGGCTAAATAAAATATGCTATTATAATGGTTTTACCTTCAATTTTTTAAAAACTATGGCTACTAGAAAATGTACTCATGTGAGATTTCTATTGGTTATTGCTCATTGAGATGTTCACAGTGTGCTCACTGACCTAGCACAGTAAACTCATACGTGCTTTACAGTCAGATGTGTCTTTACTCCATCCTTCTAGCCCGAAAGATTTCCAAACTGGTCTTATTTTTTATGTATATTGGTACGTTTATGAGCAGAGTGTGCTGAAGAGATCGCTTTGTTTACTGTATCCAAAACTGAGATCATCCCATTTTCCTGAACATTCACCTCTTTTTTTTTTAACCAGCAGATAGTGCTGCAGCTGACAGCCGCAGAACTTACTCTCTAACTGATTACTTGAAAAACAGTTTTCGAGTGAAGTCCTACTCCTTGAGGTGGATTTCAGGTAAACGGTTTTTTTCATGGGAAACAGATCCTTATGCTCATGTTCATTCTACTTAGGTGGGGTTGGGGGGGGTGCTTGTGTAGCACTGAGAAAATATAGTCCTTGGTTTTTAAAAACCGTGGAAAGTATTTTCTTCTACTCAGGAATGCAAAGAGAAAGAAAATAGGAAGAAACCCCAGGATTTCTTTGATATGAGAAGTTAGATCAGAACTGAAACTGTGGCACTGATGATGGAAGAATGAATAAATGCTAGTGTGATATGCATCATTTCTCCAAGCTAGAAATCTTTATTTACTCCTTGGGTGACCTGAAATCTTAAATTTCATTGCATGACTTAGTTTAGGCAACTACTTGATATATATTTGAACTACTGATGTGGTCATTTTCTCTCCTTCAGATCATGAGTATCTCTACAAACAAGACAATAAGATCTTGCTATTCAATGCTGAAAATGGAAACCGCTCCATTTTCTTGGATAACACTACCTTTGTATGTAATTAATTCATGCATGAAATTATGGGGATAATTAATTCATGCATGAAATTATGGGGAACTTTTCATTACTTTAAAAATCATGAGTCCTATCATTTCTTACCCTGTGGACTCTCTCTGCAGCATATGGCACAGTGGACCTTTCTCTCTTTTTTGAAATGTTCCCTGCCTTGGCTACTTTTTAGTCTCCTCTGATGATTCTTCCTCTTCTGCCCATATTTTTAAATGTAAGTGCTCTATGGGACCATGTCTTCCATTGCTGGCTTCTTTCCTTACTTTGTTTGCTCTTCTGCATAAATTTTATGAATTCCCACAGCATCACTGCTCTTCTTTCTGGCCTTGATTCTCCAACATGCATTAACAT
Source organism: Dinomys branickii (assembly GCA_004027595.1). Taxonomy (NCBI): domain Eukaryota; kingdom Metazoa; phylum Chordata; class Mammalia; order Rodentia; family Dinomyidae; genus Dinomys; species Dinomys branickii. The sequence goes on along the minus strand of PVLD010000900.1, from coordinate 179,891 downwards.
TAATCTCCTCTCAAGAGAAAACTTCAATTTCCAACAGCCTGATGGCCCTGGCCATAGATGGCCTATTGGCAGTGCACATTCATTCTCCCTAACTAAGCCAGTTATTTCCCTTCACTGTCCTAGCAAGCTTGAAAGCATATTCATCCTCTTGCCAAGTTCCCAATCTTGGTAAATAAGTCACTTAATTCTTTTCCCAGCCACTTAAACTAGAAACCTCAGAATCATCTTCAACTCTGTTGTCATGCTCTCTGAAGAGCTACTCCACAAACCCTGTGACTTCCCCTCTGCATGGCAAGTGTATCAGAGCTTTCTATTTCCATTGGCTAATCCCGGGGAAAGCCCACTTAATCTTGCAGTAGTGAATGCTCCATGTCATGTTTCTAGTTCTGTTCTGGAGACCAGACCACTATGCTGCTGCCCAAATCCAGGCTGATACAACGATCCTTGACCTTCCTTCTCATTTTAGCCACCGTATTGCCAGAATGTTTGTGTAAAAATAATAGACACAAGACTACCACTTCCACATGCAAAAAGTAGGTCGTGGCTGTATGTCTCGTGTTTCAGTCCAGCTGTATTTTTCTCACTTGGCACCCTACCTTCGCTGTGTTGGCACACCCTATAGTGCATCGGATTACACAGAACCCTCACACACCCTCCAGACACGCATGCTCTTTCCCACCTTGGCTGGAGTTTTGCTCAGGCTGTTCCTTATGTTGAAGCAGTTCTCTCTCAGCTCCTAAGTCCCACAGCCATCTGTCCTTGGTTAAGATTAATCCTTCTCTCCCTGGCTTCTAACACGGGTCACTGCCCGCTCATGTCATGGTCACTTGTGTGGGTGATGGCTAGAATGGGTGCTCCCCAAGCCGTGTGTCTAAAAGAGCACCTTCTGCATGGTAAGCGCTCAACGGCGATAGTTAAGTTGCTCATGTGTTCTGTCTTCTGCTTGATCTTCAGGAAGCCTTTGGAAATTCTGTGAGTGATTATTCAGTATCTCCTGATGGACTCTTCATTCTCTTAGAATCCAACTATGTAAAGGTAAAAAAAAGGTTTTCTTAGCGACATTTTAAAAATCCTGAGAACATGTTATTTTGTAATGGATTTTAAGTGTATGTGTATCTATAATATTGATACCTAAGTAACATAATTGCCACTAAAAACTCATTATTTAGCATTAAATGTCATTCTTAAAAGACAAATCTAACAAGTGTTGGAAAAATTATTTTAATGCTAAAAAACACATAAATAACATTATAATAACAATATAGCATCAGTTAATATAAGTTAATAAAGTTATAATAGGAGCTTACCATATACAGTAAAGATAAAGTAGATTTACATGTCTGCTTTTTACATCTGGTGACATAACTCATTTCCTTTGTCTCAGCTGTATGTATGATAAGAGCTTCAGTAAATGTTTGCTTTAAAAAGTTAACCCTCCTGTCCTCTGAATAACTCCGTAAGCTGCCATGGATAACCTCTCAACCTTAAAGTTCTGCCATATACATGTAGCCTTTAGGGGACCTTCAGCTCCAGTCACAAGGTCCTGCAAAGATCACGCAGCCTCCTCTGACCAGCGTTCACGCATCGGGGGATCCCACCCCATTGCACGTCTTCCCTGTTTGCAGTGGATGCCCCTTGCCACTTACTTTAACTCCAGCTTTCTGGCTACGGTGGAGTTGACTACATTTGTCTAGTACAGGATGCTTTAAGACATGCAAAAATGTTTGAAAGCCTGGTGAGATACTTCATATTGAAGACAAAACACAAAGCTGGGGATTTCTACCCCTGATTTTGCTTTTTGTGGGATAAATAACATAAAGTGGGCTTATCTCACACACCAACACTGTTCTAGTCAAGCCAAACAAAGCATTGCGTACTCCATTTACCATCTCAGGATGGTGCCTTTCAATCATAATATTTACCCTGGATCCCTGTGTTGGGCCCCATTTCCTGGATATGAAGACTCTTTTAGTTTTTCTAAACCCATCAATTATATGCAAATCAGAATCCTGTGCCAACTTTAACATATCTATTCTCAATAGGTTCATTTCTGTAATTCAGTGCTTCTTATTCCAGGAAATAAATTCACATACGGAATTTATAAAAATCTCCAGCGTCCAGGTTCAATTCTTACGTCAATAAATTGAAGTCCCTGGGGTAAAGTTGACACCAGAATATTTTTTAATGCTATAGAATATTTTAATGGGCAACCAGAGTTGAAAACCACTCAGTAACAGTTGTGCTTGTTAAAGACCAGCATGTGCAAATAATGTAGAAAGGGAAGACCGGCTCAGTTTGCTGCTTAGTCTGGTAGAACAAATGTTGTGTGATGTGCACCACCAGGTGCAGTTTGCTGGTGCTTTAGAAGCAGCACAAGTGGTTTGTATTTGTCCTGTCGTTGGGGTTTGCCTGTGAGCTTAACCGCTTTTTCTGGTTTCACTCCATGCCCTTCCCCCACCACCCATGCTGCAGGCAGTACCCGAAGTGCTCCTTTTAAAACCTAAGTTAGATTAAGCCACAACTCTGCTCAAAACCTCCAGTGCTTCCCCATCATTTCCAGAAGGAAACACCAGGACTGGACATGGCTTCGGTGGAACCTGTCTCCCTGGGCCTCAGCCTGCCCATCTGAACCTACCTTCCCTGATGTTCTACAACCTGTCCTGCACTCCTCATGCTGGGAGAGCACTGCACTTCCCTACTCACACCTTACACTCCCTTGGGAAGGCTTGAGAAAGCACAGATGTCTGTGAGCCACCCGCTAAGTAACTTCATCAGGAGAGCTATGCAGAGTGCCTAGAAGAGGGTGGATCCAAGAGCTCCCAAGGGAGTCAGTGATCTGGTCAGAGAACCTTTAAGTGCACGGCTCTTCACCATCCTCATTGTTATTGTCACCCAAGGGCCACAGCACATGTTGCCGCTTCTTCTTGGGCACTTCTTCCCCTGAGTATCTGCATTTGCTTCTCTATAAGGTCAGCTCCAGGCTGTCTTGGAGACTTTGTCCTTCATTACTGGAGTCCGTTCACATCCCACAAATCTCTCTCCATCACAGGACCCTACTTCAACATTTTATGATTTTTGTGATTTCTTTGCTTATTTATTGCCTACCTTGCTTAGTGCTGGTTTCTTCGTGCTTCAATTACTGCAGCAGAACCTAAGACTGGGCCACATGGCAGGTGCCTAACAAATGCTTATTAAATGGACATGTGTTTCATTACAAAGCACTAAATTACACATTATTGGAAGAGAAGAACTATCTTTCTTTTTTCATCTTCAAAACTCCTTTAAAATTTGCTGGACAGTATGAATGCCTCGACTACGCAGCTCTCTAAAAGAAGAATATCAGAAGAGAGAGAAGGCTGTCTTGGAGCTCACTGTCCATTGGCATTGAGCTCAAACCTCGTATAACTTCCCTCTGAGTTACTGTATCCGGAATAGTCAATTATTACTGCAAAGCTGTAACTACTAGTACATGAATGAATGAAGCCAGTGAGTGAATGATTAAGTAACCAAGCAGGTATCGTACAGTCTGTGATGGATACTCTCCTAGCACCTCTGCTCATTTTTTGAAAATTTTTCTCTTTTTTCAACTTTTATTTTTATTACTACATGTTTACAGTACGTAATGATTGCATTCCTCACAGGAACTTGGTACATGCACATAACACATTTTAATTCTTTTTTCGTCCCCTCCTAGTTTTATCCTCTCCCCCTTCCTCTGTCCTTCCATCTCTGGGTCACCTTCCCCTTTGCAAAGATCTATCTCCCTATTATTTGTCTTTTACCTTTTTCTTAAGTATATTTTGGATTCTCGTACAAGAAGGCATGCTGCATTTAAGTTTGTGCGTCTGATTTATTTCACTTAATGTTATGGCCTCAAGGTGCCTCTGTTTACGTACACTTGACTCGGGTACCCTTTGGCACAGCAGAGTAGGACTGTATTGGTTATAAATACCTCATTTTCTTTTGCCATTCATCCATTGATGAACGAACATAGAGGCTGCTTCTGAGATTTATCTATTTGGAACTGTGCTACTGTAAATGTGAGTATTCTCATTCTTTAATAGTTTGGACATAGTAACAGTTGTACCATCTATCTCGTGTTGATGTTGCAGAACGTTGCTAGGCACTTTACATACATTCTCAGGCACCTCAATTGTTAGTCTCATCTCCATTTTCCTTAAAAAAAATCAAAGCTTAAAAGGAAGCTTGCTTGGTATTACACAGAGGAGACATGAACCCAGGTTAGACGATTCCAAAGCTTTTGCTCTTCAACGTGATCTTGCTTAACTTTGCATTTCTACATCTCTCTGTTACATTGCACTGTCACCCCTTCTTTGTGTGTTGGCTCTCTACTAGGACATTCAGCCCAGAACCTCCTTTCCATTAGCCCCTCTCTGCACAAGGCCTCACTTATGATGCCTGCCTCTCCCTACCCACCACCAAACCTCACTGTGATTCCTTTATTGGAGTTTACTGGCTCACATCCCCAATTCAACCAGAAGCACTTCAAAGAGAGCAACACATGATAAATGGTTACTGCCACTGTTTATAAACTGAAAAGATGGATGAGTCTGTTGCAAAAGATAAAGCAATCACTCCAAACATCTTGGGTTTTCTTTTACAACTCATTATGGTTTTGTCATCCTGAAATGACCTCAGCCCTTCTTAATATTTTGAGCTTATACCACACCTTTTGGCTTTACCAAATATTATGCTGGAGGTTGCCCAGAAACAAGAATGGGGTGTGTCACAATAATCCAAGATTTGGGAAAGGAATGTATGACTTACAAGAAATGGGGACTTAATAAATATTTGTTGACATGAGAGTGCAGGAGGGTTAGAAATAAGTATTCAGGATTAGGAAACCTGACTCTGTCTCAGCCCTGTGGTCACATAGTGGAGTGTCCTTGAGCTGCCCATGTCATCGATCTCATTGTTACAATTTGGATTTTATTGTAGGTTTGTTTTATTTCTTGAATACCTTCTGTGTGGCTTGTACTAGATTCCAAGTATGTAAAGATGACATAGACACAATTTCTTTCCTGTAAGAGGATGGTAAGGTATATGGATGTGTAGACAAGGAATTTCTTTTAAAAATATCTTTAATTTTTATGTGTATTCACATTCAGACATAAATACAAAAATATGATCATATACACATTTTTTACTTCAGCTCTCCCGTTTCCTTTTCCTTTTCCTTTCCTGTGTCTATTGTGTGATCAAAATACATGGTGAATGTTTAATTTTAAAAACAATACATTGCAGTAAAAGGCATATTGCCATTAATCTCCTTCAACATCTTTCTTGCTTTGAACACAGTTACACTATCATTCTTGCCAGTTTCTGAAGCAGTTCTGGGAAATCCTCCTTAGAGAGTACATTTATGCGATCAAAAATACAGTGAATGTGGCCCAAAGCCATTCAACTCAAAGACAGACTTCATAAAAATATTATGCTATGGCCTCATCCATCTTATGCATCACATCTGCTTCCATACAACTTGTAGCTCTTCCCAACATCAAAGTGATCGTGGGAGGTAAACATTTTGAATGCTTCATTATACTTCAGCAGCCTTAGCACACAACTGAAGACATGAAAGAAGACTTCCAAGCCATAGAGATAATTTGTGTTTTAAAAATAATTAATAGGCTTCATATTTTTCGATCAGCTTTAGGTTCACTGAACATGAGCAAACTTTTTCTGGTGCTTTTTTGTCTCCCCCTTCCACACTTTTCCCTATTAATACCCTGTATTAGGTGTGACGTGTTTATTACAGCTGATGTGCCCATCTAGACTGATAGACACGTTGCTATTAACTGTGCTGTTGAAGCCCACAGTTTATACTAGAGTGGACAGTTGATTTCTCCCGATACACAGCACGCACCTGCTGTTACAGCACCAGCTAAAGCGGCTTCGCTCTGCGGACCACTGACTTCCTCTGGACTGGGGAGAGAGAGGAGCTAGAAGGTGGAGCGCAGGGGTCTTCTAACTGTCCTCCTTGTTTTCCTTTTCCAGAAAGTCAGCGGTTAACATGTAAGCTTTCAGGTCGGCCTGTTTCACGTAGAAAGTGGATCTGAGGTTCCTGCATGTCTTTTTGTGCCTTAGTGACTCTTATACCACTGAATAATAATTTGTTGTACGAATGTACTACTGACTGTTTATCTATTCATAAGCTATTTAAGAACTGCTCAGTTGCTTCCTTGTTTGGGCTGTTATAATTAAACATGCTGTAAACATTTGTGTGTGGATTTATGTGTGGACATAAGTTTTCAACTTGGGAAATTAACAAGAAGTTTGGTGATTAAGTTACTTGGACATGGCTTCTTTATGTAAAGGTTTTATGGATTCAATATGTTTATATTCAGTAAGACTATTCAGATGTTCTTGTCTCACTTAAAAATTATTTTTCAAGGAATTTGTCCATTTTTCAACTTCTTATAATTTACTGGCAAAAGTATTCACATAGTCTCTTGTATTCTTTAGTGTTTGTAAATTCTATTGTGATATTCCAATTTCATTTCTGATATTGATCATTCGTATTTCTCTGCTTTCATCTATTACCATATTAACGATTATACAAATCTCGTTATAGAACTAAGTTTGACTTTTGTTGATTTTTCTCTATTGTATGCTTTGTATTGATCACTGCTTTTAACTTTTCTGTTTGATTTCTTCTCCTTACTTTGGATTTAGTAACTTGAAATTCATTTTCAGCCTCTTGAGAGGGTTGTCTAAATGATTGGTGATATACACATTTTACTTTTAATACATAATACTGAGTAGCTTTCAAATAATCTGACATTTGGCTTTTTCATCACCAGTGTTCAAAGTAAACATTTCTCCACACCACTACCAACAATAGAATCATGCATTTTAAAATATTTTGCAAGTAAGATAGGCAAAAAGTGAAAATTTGCATTTTCCTAATCAGACAACCTAAACACGCTGGTCCAAATGCTAAGAGGAGCACTACACAAAGCAAGGGCACGTGGTCCTCCGTGATCCTAGGAGTCTCCCTGCGGGGGGCGATGCCACAGCAAGGTGAGAGATGAAGTGCTGAGGTGTTTGTACCAGGTGGTCTCCAGAGTACAACCCAGTGCCCAAATCCTAGGACTCTAAGAAGAGGGCATTTTGAGTGCAGAGGGAATATATGATGACATTTGAGTGTTACCCATCCTCTAGTACCATACCTGTCATTTTGAGGTCATACGGCAAGTGGCAAAACTATCAAGAATCACAGAAGCCTGAAATGTCTGTTTTCTTTTGTAGCAATGGAGGCATTCCTACACAGCTTCATATGATATTTATGACTTAAGTAAAAGGTCAGTGCTTTTCTCATCTAAAATCTATTAGGCTTTTATAGTGTAATTTTTTTCAAAAGGAAATCTCACTGTGAGTTATTCTTTTGGGTAATGATTTCTTTTATCTTTTTCCAGGCAGCTGATAACAGAAGAGAGAATTCCAAACAATACACAGTGGATCACATGGTCATCTGAAGGTCATAAATTGGTTAGTAAATCACACCTGTAGTCATAAAAATATTGACTTAAGTCTTGCTTATGTGGATGATACTAACCCCAACACAAAGCAGGCATCTCACGAAGCCAATTAATTCATTACAAAGTAGTGTTACTGCCCCCCCCGACAGTATTTCACTAGCCTAACACAACAGATACAATTCCTGAAAGTTTCCAGACTTCTAGCAGGGAATTGGTTATTCATTGAGAAATGCTGGTTACACTTTTAAGTTCTAGTTGTCTGTTGTATTGACATATTTTTGAGACACACCCACTTTCTGCAAGGTTAGAGACCTTCTGAGTCACTGTAGGTGTATCTTCATGCTCTATGGTACTAGTGGAATTTCAGAGGCCCAGGAGAATTTCATTACAAAGATGGGATGTTTATCTTCACTCCAGCTTCTCCTTCCAAAAATGCAACTGCACTCCTCTCCTCTCCCTCTTAAGAAAGGCACGAGCATATATTATCCTGCAGAAGTGGCCAGCTGTCTGGGTCTTTGCATACACTTTAGCATACACATAAAAAGAGTTGAAAACTTCTTATGCACAATGCATTAAGAATGTTATAAAATTATTTGGAAATTATAGCCTGTGTACCTGTAATTTAAGAGTGGAGGGAATTAATGACTCCCTGTGGGCAAATGTATGCTTTAACTATGGTAATCATTACACTTGAAAAGATAAGGGCTTTAAGGATTCCAGAATAAAATGTATTATTATAACATTATTAATTAGTACTGTTTTTTTGTCTTTTAGGCGTATGTTTGGAAGAATGATATTTATGTTAAAATTGAACCACATTTATCAAGTCACAGGATCACATGGACTGGGGAGGAAAATGTAATATTTAATGGAATAACTGACTGGGTTTATGAAGGTAGAGACTCTACAACTTTTTCCAATCAGAAAATCTATAAACTGTTTAAAATACTGAACATTTCTTCAAAAATAGAGAAACTCAATGGGAATTTCAAAATATGATGTATTTTTTTTAATGTCACTGAATCTCTTTTGGAACTTATAACACCAGCTACATCACACGCGAAGAATTTCCTAAGAGTAGTGAGTGCTGCTTCTACCCTCACTGTCTCAACAACACTCCATTTGCCTTTGGTTTACTACGACAAATGGCCCTTCTGTACAGGCAGCTTTTCTGGCTTTACTCGGGCACAAAAGCCTCCAGATCAATGTTAGCTGATCAACTAGATCTACCTAACCCAGAAGTTTTTAAGGAAAGCTAAATACTCTGGTAAACTTAAAAGTGATGATAAAATATTGTCTGGACCTGGCAGAGTAGAGGAGAAGAAGAAAACGCCTGCTATATAGAGGACTTGAGTTCATTTGAACTTGGACAAATACTGATTTCTAGTTTTCAAAGAAGAAAACAGTAACTAGAAAGGCTCAGGGAAAAATGAGCTGGTTCATCCTTATTTCATCCTATTGTTTATTCTTCATAGAGTAAAACGTTTTGTTTCATGACTTAGTTTGATTCTTACCCAGTTTCAGTCCATTTTGGTTAGTGGATAATATTACAAAAATTGCAAAGTGTTATGAGAAAGATACATTTCCATTTTCCAGAAATAAGCATTTCATTAAAACTTATAAAGAAATTTACCTGCACTAGTCATTGAGCTGGACACAGAGGCTCCTTCAGGATCTTTAGCATCAAGTGGAGAAAGTTGCACTGAGTGTGGCCCTCCCTCAGGCACAGCTGGGTGTCCCTAGAAAAGAACACGGCAACGCAGCCGTGATTTCTAAGGTAGACAGTAGCTGGCGGGATCACACCTGCATGCTGTTGACCAAGTCATTACATGCAGAAACATAGCTTCATAGCTCCAATATGGGCCTTTCTCTAAAAAAAGGGCTTCAGCTTCTACTAGAAAATTATTGCATCATCCAAATGCAAAACATATAGACCTCCTTTCAAGTCAACACTAACAGAAAACATAGAACATCAGTGGCTGCCCTACGTATGAGTAATTTTACAGACCAGAACCTAGCTGGACTTGTACTGAACTTATTTCACTGAAACTGTTATAGGCTGGAATCAGTGGGTGAAAGCTACGGGGCAGGAGATGGCAACTCAGTGTAGTACATGAGGAAGTTCTCACTGGAAGCCTTTGATTTGGCATCTTATAAGATGCTTGGGTTCTAGTGCATCTCAGGCAATCCACTCAACCTCTTGAAATCTGTTTTCTTCTTTGTAAAATTGGCAGTCTTTTGGTGATTAGACTCACCTAGCGACTTTTGTCAAGAATAAATGTGTTTTATAAATTCTAAATGACTATTTACATGTAAGTTGATGTACGTATGAAGTTGTCAAATGAGAAGAGGCTTCCTTAACATGTAACAGGTGTTAGTAGAAATGCTGAAATAGAGGCAGGTAGGACCAGTCCAGTATGGACATGAATGAAAGGCAAATTTCTTATCTTCTTCTTTAGGCCTTCTTCACTTTGCTCATCTGTACAATGGGCTACTGTAAGGATTAACTGACATAGTAAGAGTCATTTATTAGCAGTGCCTAGTACATAGTTCACATTTAAGAGATGTCAGCTGATCATCAAGGTAGACATTGTATTTTATTCTTGATATTATTTTTTATCACTACTGCAGCTATTGTTATTACGGAAAAATGTATTCTAAAGAGTACCATATAAAGAGATCCTAGACATCAGGAAATTGATTGGTATACATAATTTCCTAACTCTAAGTTTTATTTTCTATGCTTTTGCTTTTATGTTAATGCCCACATCATCACATGAGAAGAATTTTCACCTAGTCCACATGAATTTCACTTCCAAGTTGATGAACGAAACTTAGGCAGTTTAAGAGCCAGAGACTGAATGGCCCATGAAGTCCCCATGAACACAGGGAGGAGTTGCCTGGGTCAGGTATTAAGAATGAACCCAAAGATGTAAAGTAAAGTGAGATCTTTCCTTTGCCTCCCTCTTTGAATTTATTTCTGCCCTATCTGCATGTACACCAGAGGAGGATGTTAAACCCAGGGAGTTTTCAGTCTCTAGGCTATGTAAGGGAGATGTTTCTCAGTAGGGGTCTCACGGCTCTTGCCATTCTAAATTCATTCTCCCCACACTGTGTTTGTGCCAACAGTAGTAAACTCTGGGTACCATATTGGTTTGATAGCCAGGAGATACACACCACCCACCAGTACCCCACGGGCTCAGTACAGACTGAGCCCAGTTGAGGAGAGTCTGATGGCATGTTCACTGCTTGAAAATTAGGAAGGAAAATCAGCCTCCTGTGTGAAATTTACTTTTAGTATGTTTTGAGGCATAAATTTAGAGGATTATAAGATAAAGAAAAAATGTGCTTATATTAAATATTGCATGCTAAAATATTCTAAAATGGTCCAATGGGTTACTTATTTTTACAGTCCGGATATATCCTTGAAGATTTTATTTTTGTTCATTTGTATTACCATGATTTTGGAAACCCAGCAAATGCAAAGTGGTTCATTAGTTGAACTCTACTGTAATTACTAAAGCTAATGAGAACAATATTTTGAATGCCAAAGCCAATTTATCAGCTACTTCTTGTAACAGAACAATTTATGTCTTTTTTTCAGAGGAAGTCTTCAGTGCCTACTCTGCTCTGTGGTGGTCTCCAAACAGCACTTTTTTAGCATATGCCCAATTTAACGACACAGAAGTCCCACTTATTGAATACTCGTTCTACTCTGATGAGTCACTGCAGTACCCAAAGACTGTACGGATTCCATATCCAAAGGTCTGCGCTCCTGCTTGTATAGTGGTTCTGCGATTTGATGGGAAGAGAATGGTTGCATTTAATCCCTTCCTGCTAATGAAAATATTGTCAGCCTCTCTTCAACAGCTTGCTGTGATTACTCTTGCTGAAGTCAACAGCATCTGGCAATTTTAAAGTATTTTTATTATCCCAGGAAAGAGTGTGATTTAAGGTTTTGTAATTTCTCCAAAAACTTTGAGAAATGACAAGCAGAAAAAGATGGTGAAAATGCTTTTGAAAGAGGTAGGGGGATGAAAATGTTTGAATGAAGTAATTGAATCAGTAGCTCATCTCATTTGTAGAAGTTGGAATGTGCCTGAGATGAAGTTGAAAAGCTTGGTTGTATATCAGATTGTATTACTAATTAACAGGATACAGCACAGGACTAGTTTTAGTGATTCTATTATAGATTTGGCACTTGTGTAAACTTTGCACATCCTATATTTGTAATAATAGTGTCACATCTTGGTTTTTAAGACTGTTCTCTGCCATCCAGGATGTGTGTTTATTATAACTGAAGAGCTCTGTTAAACTGTAGGCCAGGCAGGAGGGTATTCAGAAAGGAGCCAGGGATTCTTCCCTAGTTCTGCACAAGTGGCCCCAGTGTTATCTATAGGAAAATCTAATGAAGTACTTTGCTATATACAATTTGAAAAAAAGGGAATTTTTATTTTTACCAACTCACTTAATTTGCTTTATGAAAAGCTGCCATTTTCAGAAAGGAGAGGAAGTTAAAAGGAAAAAAGATCTGTGACTAAATATGGAGATGTGTTTTTAGCGGAATGTTATTTTTTGATGAGCAAAACTGGCAAAAAAAAAAAAAACCATAAAATGTTCTCACTAAATATATCATATTATTCCTAACTAATCTGTCAATAGCAGACCTATGTGAATATTTTAAAAGGCTTTAGGCTTCTGTCATAATATTGACTGTAAACCTCCAACATGGTGACCCTGAGCATGGGGTGGGTGGTGAAAATTGCCCAATTAGCATCACGGGCTTGTGGCTTCGGGACTGATCTTCCTGGTGGATGATGTCTTTGGCAGAACCCAGAGGTTCACCACAGGAATAGGCACCAGAGACTTTTTGTCCCTTTGAGCCAGGCAGTATTTACAAATGACAGAATTGATTTTGATTTTTGGAAATTTATCCTCATTTATACAAAGTACATAAATTGTGAGCATGTGAATATATTTATTCAAATAAGGAGCACTTTGGATCTTCAAGTTTTACACACACACACACATACACACACACATACACACAAACATACGTATTATACTTCTGCTTGAACATGAAAAGGTTGCATTTCCTGAATCTCCCTGTTGTTTATTTATATTGAATTGTTTGAGACAGTTTGATTGTAATATTTTTATGGCCATAATGTGGACATTTTTGTACACTTTTAGGTTATGTAATGGTGTCACTTTTTTGTCAATACCAATTCTTACATTGCTTTTTCCTAGGCAGGAGCTGTGAATCCAACTGTAAAGTTCTTTGTTGTAAATACAGACACTCTCAGCTCAGTCCCCAATGCAACTTCCATCCAAATTGCTGCTCCTGCTTCTGTGATAACAGGGTAAGACTTCACCCAAATGCTCAGATGCGTAGGCACTGTGCAAGGAGACGCCAGGAAGAAGGTTTCAGACATACCATACAGAATCATGTCAGCACTCCATCGTGTCACTCAGACTGGTATTTGTTCTTTTGGTGACTCTTTGTTGAGCCCCTCCTTCATGACCTCAGGGTGTGTGAGCACAGTTCTAGCAGTGGGCATGTAGGCTGCTCAGAGTGGCCAGCATCGCAGGTGTTGTGACAACCAATAACCAGATTTATAGCAATAGAAAGTGCCAAGTGTGATCAATGTTGTGAAGAAAACCAAAGCAGGACAAAGGTGACGGGGTTGGTGGAGATAGTCAGGGAAGACCCTTGCAATCAGATAACTGTGAGCTGTGAAGTTTGAGGAAAGCAAGGGCTCTATCACAGAGATGCAGGTGCTGTTTGAGCAGAGGGAATGTGCTAGGGGCTTTAGGAGAACTACAGGAAGCCAGAATAACTGCAGCCTTCTGAGTGAAGAAGAGAGGGTGGCAGGGAGAAGGATCACACAGGGCTTTGTAGGCCAGGAAGAGACCTAGAGACATTGAGAGAAGCTGTGAATTCAATTTACGAACCCCATTATCATCTTGTGTCCCAAGATGTGACTTGCTTATGTACTCTTGGAGGTTTGAAACACTGTTATTAAGCACCTTTAGGCCATGTCTTTCCAGCACTTATAATCAGTGAGATGATATAAAATAATGAGATAAATGACTCTAAGAGAGAAGTGACCGAGGTATAAACAACAGGCTAGAAGCATTGCAAGGAGGGGAGATGGGGTTTCCATGATGCCTGGGCTCAAAGACAGCTTCCTCCAGAACACACCGACTGTGCCAATGGGATTCCATCAGGGCCAGGGAAAGAGGGTGCTGGAGTGGAACAGAGAGTGTGAGAACATGAGCAGCTACCTAGGAAAAACCTGGCAGTGCTTGCTGTGGTCTCTTGGTTTATAATCAATTTTTATCCACAGGGAGGATGAGCCATGAGTGCCTGCTCAGAAAAATATTCCATCTGGAAAGAACTTTAGACCTCACTCATAATTTGCAAACTCTTTTGAAGGACCTGGGGAGCTTTATTGAAGTGAGATGAAATGCAGCAGTACAATAAGAGAAAATAAATGGAAGATTGCTGCTCAGGTTAGGAAAGCCTAGGGCTTTGTGCTCCTCCTTCTCCAGGAGCCCTGAGAGATGAGAGAGAACCTGGAGACACCCAGGACACAGCTAGACCTCCACTGTGACACACGGCTGAGAGAGCTAAAGTTCTGCAAAGTAAAATGTACCACTCGAATCACACACGTTAGTATGGGAAGGGGCGATAGGACGGAGGCCAGCGCCTACTGAGACACAGTAATTGAATAATCACGTTAGAACGTGTTGAGCTCATTCTGAGGGCTGAGACCAAGCTTGATGCTCAGTCCTGGCTGTCTTATTTCTTCCCCACAAGCCCCCTGTGGTGTCATGTTCACAGCCATTTTACAGGCAAAGACACTGAGTCATTGCTACTTAGAAATCCCTTTCCAAGGCACAGCTATGAAGTGGTGAGCTCAGGAAGTTTAACCTGAGGCTTGTTTTTTGCCCTCTGTGAATGAGTCATCGATTCTGTGTACTTTTTAGTTTTTTGATTAAACTTAGGGGTTTCTTCATCGGCTGAATATTTTATGTGGAACATAAAGAATCACTTTGGGCAACGCTACAGCAAAGTATTGTACAGTGAATTTAAACTGGGGAGGTTGCAGTTTTTCTAAAATTAGGCCCTAGTTTTTCTCTGAGGACAGTGTTCCAGCTTGCAAAGCTACAGTAGGACAAATGAAATTCTGACAGGTTGTACCGCTCAGGGAGCTGCTGCTCCCTGATTTCCAGGCTGATTCGCCTTGCAAGGGCAGGCAAGTTCTGCAAGTTCTGCTCCTTCCTCCGCTCATGTTTCCCTCATTCATGTCCCCATGAGGTTCTGTTTCTCTTGCTTCCAGGAGGTGAAGTCCTACGGGAAGACAAGACTGGTTTGTGGTTTCTTACAAATTAGCAGAAATAGGAGGAAATGCACAGAAGCAGCCTCACTACTGACTCGCTGCCTTAGCGCTGCAGTTGATTAGGTCAGTCCAGCTGCTAATGTGCATTAGCTACATATAATGGGAATCTGAGAGCCCAAAATACTTGAGAGAAAATAGCACATAAGAGTAAATCATATAACTGTTAGTGTTTTATTTACAGCAGTGTCTGCATAGCCAACCAAAATAACACAAGTTCTGCAGGGTAAGGGTCACTTTTACAGGACTGTCTCCAAGTGCCCAATCAATATCTGTAGAATAAATTAATTGATAAATTGATGGATAAGATTCTGTGTAAGGAACATGAATTCACAAAGCTAACGCTATGGATAGGCTTCACAATGACCCTGCATAGCAATCTTCTTTTCCTCTTCCTCCTGTTCAACTGCAAATGTTGTCCCCTGGAAACAGAGGATTGGAGAGGGCTATTCCACCGAAGGGACCTCACCCAACGTCTGCTGAATTGCTCTGGGGCCCATTTCACCATACTCATGACGTACTCCACCCCTGTTCTCTCTGCTCCTAACAAACACATTAGATAAAACTTCTTCTATCTCCTCTAAATAGTGAATGACCTTTGGTCTATAAAGCAGGATCATCAAAGGCTGAGATCATCACATTAGAGATAAGTAAACCAAACAGATATTCCTTGGATACTAGCCACATCTGCAAGAAAGGAGGCAGATCGGGGCTTGCTACCAGTGCTGTATCCTCAGATCTGTTCCATCTCGCCCCACCCATTTTGCTTCTCATTGATCTGTCAGCAACCCAGGAGGGCTGGCATCCTTATCAGAGGGTGGCATGGAGCCCAAGGCCGGCACTGGCAGTACGCCTGCTTCCTCTGTGATTCACTAAATTAATCAATCCGCAGTCTGCAGTTGTTCTTAGTAGCATTTTTTTTCCTCCAATATTCTTTCCAGTTAGTTAAGCATGTCTTGTTTTAAATATCATTAATGTACCACAAAAACATTTACCCAAATTAGGGGCACTGATATCACCCCAAAAACTTTATTAAAAGCCTAGATTCTGCAAGATATTGTGCTAGAAGAGTCCGTCATTTTATAAATAGATTCCCTTAGGTATGATATTCAAAATTAAATCTCTTAATGCATTCAAATATGATTTGCCTTATAAGACTGAGTTTACACACAATGCTATATAATAAGTAAATATCACTGAGTGAGAAATGCTATGCTAAAAAGAAGCAGGAAGCTAAAGCTAACTACTAATGTTCCCAAAGGAGAGGGCAGAGGTTCTTCAGTGGGCAGGAGCATGAACAGAACTTCTGAAGCCAACTGCTGGATTTGAACCCTGGCTACAACTTTCCAGTTGAGTGATCCAGTCAAGTTACCTGACCTATCTGCATTTCTGTGTCCTCATCTGCAAAACAGAACGACAAGAGTACCTACTTCCCAGGGTGCTCATGAGCCCATTGTCAAGTTCTCAGAGCAGCTCCCAGCACAGAGCAGACAGCACGTGGGTGCACACAGTCATGATTGTGTCCAGAAATCATTCTGTTGCACTCATATTAAAATTAGCCATATTCCCCTTGGACTTTACAGCTCCAGAAGATAGAAAAGCTTGTTGAGTCCCTATGACCAATACAGGACTGAACAGCCTAAGTTCACCAGAGGACCCACCTGTAGATGTGGGTACTTTCTTAGCACCCACCCATTGCAAAGAAAAAGTCTACTCAACATTTGTCTCTCTCTCTCTCTGCAGAAGAAAACCAGGAGGGAGTATGAAAAGCATGGTTGATAAGCCTGCTTGTTGGGTGGTTCTGGGGAATTTAACTTTTCAGTAAAAAGTTGAGTTGAACTATTTGTTTGAATCTCTTTCATGACTCTGACATCTCAGCCTGGCATGATCTCAGGGCTGCAGTGAAAGGGAAGTATGTTTATTGAAAAAATTTTTAAAGGCTAGTGACCTGCCTTTGCTGGGCACCAGGGTGCAGAGTACACTTTGGGCCATGGAAGAGACAAAGGTAGTAGACGACCCAGGTTCACCGAACTTTACCTAGAAATGGCCAGGGAAGGGACTGATACATGTGAGTTTCCTGGCTGACTTCCTACATTCCATTACTGAATGTTTTCATGTGGGGAAAGGTTGCTTCATAGTGTTGACTTCTGAACCTGAGTAATTTATAGTTTTAACAGATAAAGCTACTTAGCCTGAGCACTAATCATGAAAAAGAATTATTCTGCCCCCTTGTCTCCCCATTCTACCCCTAGAGCTCTTTAAAAAGGAGGAAAGGTATTTCTGGTTGCCAGTTTCCTAACCCATACCTATGGAACACTCTAGCATTTTATGCCTATGAAGAGAGAGGCTTTACCCACTCTGGTCAGAGGCACATAATTCTCATCAAGTTGTGCAAAGCATTTTTGTTGTAAAATAATAAGTCTCCCATAGAACCAAGATAGGTCCTCCAAGGCCCATGGACCAAATCCATCCTGCTGCCCACATTTGTATGGCCCTCAAGTAAGAGTGGTTTTACAGTTTTTAATGGTTGGGAGAAAAGTCAAGAGAAGACGCTTCATAATGTGAAAATTATATATTTAAATTTCAGCTTTTCATCAGAACATAGTCACTGCCATTTGTTTAAGTACTGTCTGGTGCTTCCATGCTGCAAAGGCAGAGTTGAGTAGCTGGGACGGAGAACACACAAACCACAAGGATTAAAATATTTACTATCTGGCCCTTAACTGAAAAAAAGGTCCCTCAGCCCTGATCTAGAAAATTTATTTTGAAAATCTTCCTTTCCTATCTTTTCATTCTTCCATTCTCTGATTTATGATGCATCCTTTACTGTTTGTCTTTGCTCTTCTTGTTTGACTTCCAAGGGGCACATGATAAAGAACTAGAGGAGGAGCCTTTCCCACTCTGCAGGACATGCAACACGTTCTCAGAAGCCACAGCCTGGCAGTTTGTGATGAGTCCCTGAAAGCTGGTGAAGGGCTTTAGTAACAGGGAATTTCCAAGAAAAAAACATCACGAGAAAGGGGAGAGTTCAGGGGTGGCCTGAAGAAGTTAGGGCATGGCAAGCATTTCTGATGCGAGGACAAGTCTAAACAAAGAAGAGGTGACTAGGGCACATCACGGAATGTTCTTGAGAGCACAGACACCCAGGGGAGGGGGAGGGGCACGAAGGTTCTTGGTCATAAACAAGAAGAGGGTTGACGTGGAAGAGACTCGCTGTGTGTGGATGTGGTGCTTCATGGTTGTTAAAGGGGTTGATCTCTTAGGACCTGTGTCAGCGATAGCATGGAGGCCCAGGGTCACCAGGTGCATTAACACTTTTTCTGGCCATGAAAAAAAGAGAGAACAGTTAAGCTGTGAGGGCCCTAAAGTGCTTTATACTGAGCCACCCTAAGTGCTCAATAAATATTTACAGCATGACTCAGTGTCTGCGAAGGGTATGGAAATGGAAGGCATCTGTGAGTTCTGAGGAAGGCCGAAGCCATTTAGGCCACAAAGTCACGAGAGAGGATTTTTTCCTTTCCTGAGGGTTACATTCCTCAGGAATATCATGAGTGTTTGTTTGGAGCCAGACACTGCTCAGGCCTGGGGATTCCCTGTGAACAAGAGAGATGTGGGTTCTGGCTGCCTCAAAGGGCTGACAGTCAGGCGAGATGACTCAGAGGGGACAGCAGTCGCGGGGAGCTGGAACACGTGGAGCATCTTCGAATGTTTAAGGTGATGGGAAATAAGACCTTGGGACCCTCTGGGAAGGAAGATGGGAAGATTCATTCTGAACCTTCTAACCAAAGGGGAAAAGCCTCTGATCAGACACCAGAGAGATGCAATTGGTGAATAATCATCCAAACTCACCCTAGAGAGAAGCAAAAAAGTAAAATAAAGAATTATGCACAGCAAATAATGTTAAGGAGGCTAGCAGAAAAGTAAACTATAAATTCCATGCATTTCACTACAAATCAGAAGATGGTCCCAAAAGCGTTTGAAGGTATGTGTTGGAGAGGTAGTGCAAATTATCTCTTGTGATATAAATTATGTTAGAATACTGCAGGGTTCCTTGATTTCTTCACAGAGTTCATGTTTTTGTTCTAGAGAAATGGTTTTGCAAGGATATAATTCTTTGATTTTCAAAATTTCTGGAGGTGTGAGTCAATTTTTTTCCCCATTTAAAAGTGAAGCTGAGAGAAGTGTCAGCTGTAGCTTCATCCTAATAAGAATTTTCTGGAGAAGTATTTCCAATTAGCAGCAAATATTTAAATCTCAGCTAGTGCCCCAAACTCATTGTACTGTTTCTTCATGACAACAGAGACGAGATGGGAAAGAATCACCACTGACTCCCTGATACCACCAGGGACAAGTTTAGGACCTGCTAAAGCCGGACTGTCTGATTCCAGTCGTGTATATGAAGCCACTGTCCAATGTTGCTGCTGTTTTTCTTGTTGCCTCTGTTTTAATTTCCATTCAAAATTAAATTGCACTTTAAGCCAGAGGAAAGTTAAAATATTGTGGTATTGAATAGTATTCTTATCCATTTAAAATTCCACTTCTCATTAGGACTGATTTCTTTTTACAGCATAAAATTTTTATTTGGACCAGGTTCTGAAACAAATTCATTCTCTCACTTTCTGTATTTTTCTCTTTTACTCTCACTGCCTTCCTTCCAGGGATCACTACTTGTGTGGTGTGACATGGGCTACCCAAGAACGGATTGCTCTGCAGTGGCTTAGGAGGATTCAGAACTATTCTGTCATGGATATCTGTGACTACAACAAATCCAACCCAGGATGGCATTGTTCACTGGTAAGGACAGACCCAGATGCTCTGCTTCTAAAGCCACATGTAAATGGATGAACTCAGGGCAAGTGAAGGTTGGCCATTAGTAAGTGAGGTTTGGCCTTCTCTTCTCTCTTACCATCCAACATTGAGTAGTTGATCAATCTTATGTAACTATAAGATAACATGATGGTGCTTCTACTTCATCTTCGTGCACTAATCATACTATTTTAATTATGGTATAGTCATCTGCAAAGAAGAGAAGAGTGCTGGAAAAATTAGAAGTTGGAATCTGTCTTAGTTACTTTTCTCATAGTGGAGACAAAATACCTGACACCCAAAGTTAAAGGAGGAAAGGCTCATTGCACATTCTGGAGAAGTCTCAGTCCGTAGCTGGCTGGCTCCAAGGGCACGGCAGAGAGGCATCATGAAAGAAACAGTTCCAGGCAGGCAGAAAGCAGCAAAGCAGCGAAACAGAAGCAGCAGGAGCAGCAGTTGCAGCCTGCCTCTCCCTGTTACCCCTTCCAGGCTAGCGGCCCCGTGGGTGTTACTCAGGGTGGGTCTTCCCACTACCCACATCCAGAACTATGCCAAATCGGTGGACTGACTTAGTAATCACACACCCGAGATCACACGCTTAATCCTAGATTCACACACCCAAGATCCAGCCATCTCTGAAAAGTCCCACCTATGACCTGTGAGGCTTAGTAGGGACATCTGGACACAAGCCATAACAGAATCTGATGGACTGTGCTGACATCAGTATTTAAAACTGTAAAACTGTAAAAAGTCCAGGGGCTGCAAGTGCAGTGAAGGCGTTTTACCCGCAGATATAGGGGACAGAGAAGGATGGCTAGGTGCGTGTGAACCAAAACAGTATGATAAGGCTGCAGATCCATTGCCACGTTAGCTTTAAGTAGGAATCAGCTTCAGAACTTCAATAACTATCAAGCAAGAGTGTGACAACACTTGGACAAACTCAGCGTTAAGCCAACCTTGAAGCACTGAGGGTTTCCAGCTGGGAGACCATGGGGGCCAGCTCATTTTGTGTATCTTAGTTAAACCCCTTTGAGAGACAGCAGTCTCAGGAGGGGCATGGACTGGAAGATATTTGCTGGAATGTGTCAAGGGTCCTCGAAACCCTCCTGTTCTGGTCCTGGGCCCTGTGTCTGCCTACGTTCTTGGCGGCTCCCATCTTGTCCAGGCACAGGGCAGCCTCACTCTTGGGCAGCTTGAGCACACCACATCTTGATTCACTTACTCACTTATTTATGCAAGAAACACAGAGTGCCTGTAATGTTCCAAATTCTGTGCTCAGCTATGGATATTTTAAAAAATGAATTGGCCTGCCTGTCCCCAAAATGCTTCTGTTCTGGTAAGGAATCCCACTATGAAAATACATCCTAAGAGTTACCATTTACTGAGTGCTTACAGCATGTAGGGGACTGTGGAGACTGAGGCTCTTTGGTCACAAGCAGCTTGGTCAGGTTACCAGTCACCAGAACTCAAGTTGCAAAACACAGCCCCCTTGCTGCCTGCAGAGTAGGTCACTTTAATACCATGATGTTGTGACATAAATCAAGGTGCAAAGAGGCTGTAAGAGCAAAGAAGATACCCGCTTCTACTGAGAGGGAGGCCAGAAGGAGACATGACAACGATTAAGGCAGCCTAGCAGGCCCTATACGGGCAGATAAGGGCACGAGCCCCACCCCACAGAGGTCTGGGCTAAAGCAACCAGTGCGAGCGCTTCAGAGCATGGGGAACTGTGGTGCTTATCCTGAGAGGAACGGAACCAAAATCAAATAAATACAAAATAACGTGATACAGGCTCAGGTGTGACTCTGAGTCTGGTCTCACCTTGTAAGGAGTGGGGAGCTGACTTAAAGTTTTAAATGGGAGCCTGTCATTGTGAAACTAGAGCTCTTGCCAAATGAGGTCAGGGGAGGGCTATGCGGAGCGGATGGTGGACCAGGAAGGGAAAAGATAAGCGGTATCTCCAGTGAGGGGATTATGGCAGTGGACCAGGGAAACCTCCCAAGGACATGGCCGAAGGCAGCGATGGCAGAGAACGGAGAAGTTACAAAACGGGGATGAGGGAGGTGACTGGGAGAGGAGAAAGAATCTGGAAAGACTTCCAGCTGTCTGGCTTAGGTGGACAGGAGAAGAATAAAAGTTTAAAAACAGGCTGCTGGAAGAAACAGAAGGAAATTCTCTTCTCTTCTGTGTGCACTGAATTTAAAAGGTCAGCAGAACTTCCAGGACAATGTACAGGGTGAGTCCAAGACAGAACCCTACGTGAGAGAGATAAATGACCGAATGTAACTACATGAAAAATACTAGCATCGATAAAAAAATGAACGGATGCAGTTTTCAATAATAACTTTAGCATAAGTTCACTGAAATGCTCCTGTTCTACTTCTGTGCATGTTACCACGTTGTGGCTAATGAGTGTGTTTCATCCTCTTTCTCTTCGAAACGTTGTCACTGCATCTTTCTCTTCTAGGCGCACGCGCACACGGAGATGAGCACGACTGGCTGGGTTGGCAGAGTAAGTGCTGTGAGTTAGGGGGTTTTACATACTGTGGGTCACCTTCTCAGAGCTCTGATTTCCAGGTATTCTGCAGTAGGACTCTGGGTTATTTCTCATTAACAGAGACACTAACTGACCTATTTCTCAAATACTGGAAGTTCTCTCTATGTAACATATTCAGTCGGAAAAACTAAGAAGATGAGAGAAAAGTCAGAAGCAGAGCAGACGTAACAGAGCGAGTACTCTAAGCAAACTGTAGCTTCCAGGAAGTTGAAAACAACCATTGGTAAAAGGCAGTCAAGATGCCAGATGTGTTGACCTCACATTTGAAGTTATGTGCTTTAAAAGCAGAAAACGCAGTTTCCAACCCAGCCTAGAAAAATGCCTAAGGAGATGCAGCAGAAATTCAGTACCAACCGTGTCATGCCCACTGCACACCTCTCTCTGGAGAAAACCATACTTACACAAGTTCACACTTCGCTGGGCACCCAGCTGCAGCGCTTTCACCAGGAAAGCAGGCAAACCTTGGGTGCTTCTCGTGCTCCTCAGTCCCAATGCATTACTTGCACTTCACATAACATTTACCAGTCACACTGCGGCAGGACCAGGGGGTGAAGCATGTAGGTGAAGGGACACCAGCCAGCATGATGCCCTGTGAAAGATGAGGAATGAATCGCACCTAGTTTTAAGAGCATTTCTATTAATCCTCCTAAACAGGGAAACACAGTGATACAAAATATGTAAAGTGCCCACGTCTTGGTTCATAGAGCTTGAGTCCTTGATCCAGCAGGGTAAGCCCTTCTAGCTAGGCACAGAGCGCCAGCAGAATTTTCATGTCCTTTTCTTCAGGCATTGATTGGGCAGAGGGGAGAGGTTTGCCAACATGAAAAGTGGTTTCCTCCATGGCAAGAGACATGCTACACTTCCTCACGACTCTTCGAAAAAAATATGTTTTTTCCTCTCTGTATTTAACCAGACAGATGCCACTTTTCACACATTTCTACTAGGCACAACTCCATCCAGGGGAAACAGGGAAATGTATTAAAAAGATAAGGCTGTGAACACAGGTCTAGAAAGGGGAATGTGCTTCAGAGCTCTGTAATGAGAACACCGAGGGTACGGCACGCCTCAGCTTGCTCCATAAATGAATCCACTTTGAATCACTAAATAGAAGAGGGAAGTATTTTTTTTCCTTCCCAAAATGGGAGCTGATGAGAGAGGAAACATCAAGAGTGCAGTGAACCAACAATTTTAAAAGACGATCTCCTACCTGCTCTCAAATGTGGCTAGGAAATAGAAGTTGTGGAACGGCATATTCCTTTCAGGCTGGGATAGATGCTCTTCTGCTTAAACTACATTATATTCTCTGTATTGTCTTTCATCGAACTGGGAAACACTGCAAATTTTGTTCTGTATTACTATACAACCTTTTTGGCAAATTGTTGATTCTCTTTAACTAAATAAAAAAAGCTTATAATAAAATTGACTATTTGAATCCTTCCATATAAAATAGACATCAGACATTCCTTTTGGTATCAGTCCAGAAATGGTTAACAATTAAGCCTGACTTTTAAAAAAATGTGTAAAATAGGAACAAAACTCTCCCCAAACTACAGACCTCCTCCATTCTGAAATAGTCAAATAACAGTATATGTATTTCAAGAAAGTAAATTTTTGACACCAAGAAAATACATTTCTTTTTTTTTTTTTTTGCGGTACTAGGGATCGAACTCAGGACCTTGTGCTTGCCAGGCAAGCACTTATTCCACTGAGCTATATCCCCAGCCCCAAAAATACATTTCTTGAAACAAAGGTCAATTCTAAGTTTCATGCACTGGCAGCCAGAGGGCATATTTCTTCCCGGTGGGCAGAGAATGCCCTCCAATAGCGGCGACCATTTCTTTTACTCAGTGGCCTGTCCAACTGCTTTTATATCCACTCTGGTGTGCTCCTCACTAGAAACTGCCGGGGATTCGTTGTTTTGTTTGTATGCACTGTATTGAAGGGAGATTTTTTAAGACTCCAGTTTCATCTGAAAATAAATGCTTCGGTTTTGAGCATGGTTACTGGGGAGAACTTTCTGAACATACGGTTGGTACTGAGGTGAGCCAGATGACACTAGTACTTTAATGTTTCTTTGCTCTCATTTTCTAGTTTAGGCCTGCAGAACCTCATTTCACCTCAGATGGCAATAATTTCTACAAGATCCTCAGCAATGGAGAAGGTTACAGGCACATTTGTCGTTTCCAAATAAATAATAGAGTGAGTATTCTGAATTTGTTTTAGGTTGACCTTCTGTTTTTGAAATTAATTTGAAGTGGAAAGTGAGTAAAGTCTATCAATGTGTACAAATAGACTGATTGAAATTCTTTAATGATGTGTGGAGTAGGCTGGGGTGTGATGTGGACATTCCACCAAGAACTATCAAGGTTATTTTAGCTCCTGATATAAATGATTCAGCCCTCTACTTAATTTTTGTTAAGAGAGAGTCAAATAAATCTTTTATTTAAAAACCCCATCAGGATTGCACATTTATTACGAAAGGAGCCTGGGAAGTCATTGGGATAGAAGCTCTTACCAGCGATTATCTGTGAGTACTCTAATAATCAGCAGGGTGTAAACCCACTCCTAATCACGCCCTCTTTGCACAGAAGTGGGAAAAAAAAATCTACAAATAGGAGAAGTCTATTTGGAATGTGTTCAATACATTTTTTTCTTTTTAACATACGGAAGCCTTAATGATTTTCACATATGCTCAGCAGATTTGACACCATGCCACCAAGCAGCTCTACCTCTTGCTCTTACCTGCTTTACATCCCAGAGCTGCAGCGTCTTTTGCTGGAGCATTCTGGAACGCTGTGCTGGCGTTGGGGGTGTTCTGCACGCTTTCAGCAGCGCTAATTGTTTGGAAGGCTTGGAAAGACAATTTTATCTGCCCATGTCTCAGCCTTTCTCTTTGGAAAGTGGAAACCTTTCCTCATGCTGTCCACTACCCTTCGTTAGAACCTTAGGCACTTTCGTGGTGTTAGCTATGTTAAGGGGGAATTTTGCCACCGCCTGAAATTGTTTTTGTAGACGCTTTTCAGAAGCAACTCTGCCACCATAAGGAGGATGACATTCTTGCCATCTTGAGCTTATGGTAAAAATTAGATAATATGGAAATGGAATTGATGAATGGAATATCAATTTCAGGCTACTTGTCCAGTCATACTTTCTTACAAAATGTGGGGATGAAGCTCAGCGGCACAGCGCTGGCCTGCGAAGCAAGCACTAGGTCGTGAGTCCCAAGTCCAAAAAAAAAATAAGGTTTCCTTTCAAGTTTTAGTTGAAGGAATAAACTAAAGTTTTATTAAAGAAAGTTGAAGGAATTTATTCACTTGAAGGAATAAATCCCAGTTTCATGTTAATAAAAAGAGCGTCCTGGGTGCAGACGATGGAGAGAAATGGCTTGTGGGGTGATAGGTGGCCCCGGAAGTAATCCTGGAAGTAAGCGGGCACTACTGCGCATGCGCAAGGACGCTGGCTGGTTTGCTTAGCGCGAGTTCTGTCAGTCTAAAATTTCTGTAATCAATACATACTTATTTGTTTTCTTCCCAGATACTACATTAGTAATGAACATAAAGGAATGCCAGGCGGAAGAAATCTTTATAAGTAAGAATTTTATCAAGTTGTTGACTTCTGTCTTTTTAGATGATGAACAATTTCTGGACTTGAACCTTTTAAGTCTTATACTAATATTAATTTGGAATTGCTACCAAGCACTTTTATTCCTTCATAAATCAATATGTATGTCACATAAAGAATGACTTTATTAGGTGTTTTGTGACATCTGATAAACCTCCAAACCATGGGAGGTTGGAGGTTATTAATGCTGATACTTGAGAAACTAGAGCAACATGGCATGATTCAAGTTCTTTTATTTATCCTTTGATTGATTGCTTAATTTCCTCCATTGGTTTTGTAGAATCCAACTTACTGACTCCTCAAAAGTTGAGTGTCTTAGCTGTGAGCTGAATCCAGAAAGGTGCCAGTACTATTCTGTGTCATTTAGTAAAGAGGCAAAATATTATCAGCTGAGATGTTCAGGTAAGTTTGTGCTGGCGGGACGGAGGGCCTTGGCAGCTCTGACTCACTTATGGGGGGAGCAGCGCCTCTGTTCTCTTGCCCGGGGCACCTGCTCTAACCTCCTCTGCGCAGCCGGTGCGCACCTCTCCAGAATCTTCTCGCTCCGTGCCGGGCCCCTGCCCTTGAGCCAGCAGTTGCGCTCCAGTGTCCAGTCTGGGAATCATTCTTTGTTCTCTCTTCAGTTCTCTTTCACACCTGAGGGGTCATGCGATTCTCAGGCCCTTTTGGTCCACTCGCATTGAAGTGGGGAGTTTAAATCGCCTTTTCTTCCCCTTTGAAGACTTCTTTCTTATAAACCCGTGTTTGTGGGTTTTGAAATGGTTATGTTATGCCCTCACCCCTTTAAATGAGAAAATGTAACAAATGTCATTTGCCCAACACGCCCACTGCTCTATTTTCTTTTGTTAGCGCAGTTATTATGGATGAAAACACCTGGGTAAGGAGAAGCACAGTGGCTACTGCAAGTCACACATGCAGCACACTAGGGTTTAAACACCGCCCAGAGGCCGCCCTTCTGAACACTGCTAGGTTACTTCTCAAAGTTAAAAAGAACTGGCGTATTCTGAAAGCAACTGCCCACGGCACAAAAGAGGATGCTGAACCAGTTCCGTGAATCCTCCCTTAGTAATGTATTTTCTTTGTCATTATTTATTTATAGCTCCTTGCTATGGTTGTTTTTGTTACTCTTTCTTGGGCATGTCCTTTATACTAGACACCATGCTAAAACCTATATATATTCATAATCTGATGAAGTCCTCTAGAAAACTCCATAAAGTAAACATGATTGTCCTCATTTTGCGTGTGAGGAAATGAAAGTGTGAGTATTTTGTCATAGGTTACAGAGCAAGTCAGTCAGGATTCTAACCCAGGTCTGAGTATTTCTTTCACTGTGGTTGCAATTAAGTATGAAAATTGATACTATCGCCCAAATGAATCAAAATTAAATAACTCACAAAATAGCTTTCCTATACATTACCTTCCATGCTGCAGCTACCACAGTTGGGATAAATACTGAAGATACGGGCTTGTGAGAAAAACACTTCTGCTTGCCAGAAAAGAATCGCTTCTCCAAGTCGGGCTCTGCAGATGTGCCGCCTGGCTCCACCCCTCAGGGTGGGGGCTCGCCGCGGGCTGCTGCTCCTCCAGGGAGGCTGGCTTCAGAGCTCGGTGCTGGCGGGGGAGGTCAGTGAGCAAGCAGAGGATGGGCTGGGGAAGGATGGTAGTGCTTAATTCAGCTCAGTGACCAGGAAACTGGGCGCAGAGATGGTGACGTGCCCAAGATGCTCAGCAGGGCAGAGCTTCACTTCCCAGCATTTTGCTCAGTCCTGTGCTTTTCCAGTCATACTTCTTGCTCTCAATTGCAGTTATCATAAGAAAAAAAGGAAACTAACGTTTATTAAGTTTCCTATCCACTAGATATTTATTATGTTTTTATTGAAGCTAAGTGGTAATCAATGACATTTTTGAAAAGTCATGTATGGCAAACTTATCTAAAACATGTTTTCCAATGGTTATGTTAACAGGTCCTGGTCTGCCCCTCTATACTCTACATAGCAGCAGGAATGATAAAGGTATTTTCTCATATTTCACCCTTCAGTTGCGTTGAGGAAAATGTGTGTGAACAGGAGCAACATGCACACAGCATTGTGTGACTTCTCCTGGCTTTAGTGTCATAGCAATGACTCGAACACAAGGGTTATGAGCTGCAGTTTGTGTTGCCTCTCTGTGCATTTTGTATCTGCTCATTACTCCACTGCATAATCTAAATTCTTGCTATTGTAATGAATTATTGTTATTCTGCATATTTGTTTAGAACTGAGAGTCCTGGAGGACAATTCAGCCTTGGAGAAAATGCTGCAGGATGTCCAAATGCCTTCTAAAATACTGGACTTCATTATTTTGAATGAAACAAGTAAGTAAAATTTCAGGGAAGCACCAACAATATATAACTAATTTGATAATCTGATCAGAAAATATACATTTTATAGCATATAAATCTAATTTTGGTTATTTTTCCATGAAATGTTCTATCACAAGGATTATTACTTTCCCATTCTTTTATCTTAAAATTCAACACCATTTTATAGCCACTGTATTGTGTTAAGAAGAAAGATATTTGGAGAAAATGTGCTACTGTTAGTTTCATCTCCTCAGAAACTCCTCCCCTTAGGATTAGCTGTACATTTAACTTAATGATGTCCTAATTTATTTCCCCTTTAACCAAGAAAGGTGAAATTGTCTGAGATGATTATATTTAAAAGTTAGAGTTGTTGGTAAAGGTGGAAACTTCAGTCCCTAAGGAGGAATCTTGAATGTTTCCTGATCCTCCTCCTCTCTCAGAGTTAGCCCAGGATTAGGTTTAGAAGTCTCATGATGAATTATATTTCAGGACCAATCAGAATAATAGGTTTCCTTAAACAGACCCCCCACACACACACACACAAGAAGAATGCATCCCGATTGGTTTGGTGTAATTTTTTAAATTTAAAATAGTAATAGAAAATATTCAACTCATCTCATTTTGAATGGCAGCACAGGCTGTGGAAAGTGTAGGCATTTCCAAACAATGGTGTGGAGCAGTGTATTCAAACTGCACATGCAGTCTACGGCAGGCCATACCACCCTGAACGTGCCCAATCTCGTCAAACTGCACATGCATTGGAGCCATGAGGGACCTTGTTAACAGCCACATTTTGACCCAGTGGGTCAGGGTGAGTCCAGGATCTGGTGTTTATAATAAGCTCCAAGGTGATGCCAGTGTCCCTGGCCCTGAGCCACGCTTCAGTGATGATCTTAGAGTTTTTCAGTGCCAAGATTGACAGCCTCGCATAGAAGACACTGAATACTGAGACCCTGCACATTGTGTCTCAGGGTGCAGGCAGTGGGGAGCCCTGAAGGTGTTAAGGTCAGAGAAGACAAGTTATTAGAAAGAAAACTTGATAGGAATTGTAGGATGGAGCTGTCGGAGCAGGAGAGGTGGCCCCACTGGGTGGTGGGTATAACCTTTCAGGTTACAGGAAGGGAGGAGTAGACCTAGATGGGAAGTCTGGGAAGGAAGCAGCGGAAGCAGCGGATGTGGGACTTGGTCATTAAGTGCCCCCTCCGCAATGTCTGCGAAAGGGCAAAATTTACAGCACCTTGTCGTTGATGCCTTGCTAATTTAGACAGCCCAGGGATCCACTGGTGAGTTTGGCATGTTTATTTAAAATGTCATGGTCAACAGATAGTTTGAAATTATAATAAATGCTGCTAAAGTTTTTGTTCTTAGAAGCACATTTAATCTGAAGGCATTAAAACAATCAGCGGAATATGAACTGAAGAGAAATCTATATAAATATCTTACTCCTAAATCTTTCTTTTCTTCTTAATCAAAATAATTATAACATTAATCAAGCAACAAAAAGGAAAATAAATGAAAAAAAACCAATTCTAGTGATAAATTTTTTTTTGCCTATAGTTAAATTCTACCAAAGCTAGAAATAATCTTATTAAAATATGGGATTTTAAATTTTACTTTTTAGATTTATTAATCTAACCCATCTTTCATTTGAGAGTTAAGCAAATGGTTTCATTATTTAGGGACAAATTTTATTAAAGTAATGTCACATCAAGCATGGGGAGTTAAACAGATCCATGGAAAAAATCACATAGAATGTAAGAAGAAGTTTGCTCCATGGAAGCCCGATTTCATTCTGTGAAACACAGAGCTGAAAATGGAAACTCAACTTTGCGGTCTGGGATGGCAATAGGAATTATAAAAATGTTATTAAATCAGAATTTTGAAATAGAATTGGGGCCAACTACAAATTCTAAACAGTTTCAAGGAAATTCAAGAAGAGGAAAACATTTTGGAGGAAAACTTAGAACATAAGCCATAAACAAACTAGATAAGTACATCAGATGCCAAAGAACAGATTATAAAAACGAAACATAGAAATTCTAAGATGTACTTTTATTTCACAAGGCACCAATGTATTTTATAGATACATTAGAAACAACTTTATTGTTTTAACATTAACTGGTTTTTTAACCTGACAGAAAATTTTTTTTATCTTTAAAACATGCTGAATCCATGCAGCTCATTTTTTGGAATTCTAATTTAACAAATTGCTAGATTCTAGACATGACATCAAGGACAAAGAAGAAGAACGAAAACTTGAATAACTGGTTTTAACTTTCTAATTACCTTTTCTGTTCGTTTAGAATTCTGGTATCAGATGATCTTGCCTCCCCACTTTGATAAATCCAAGAAATATCCTCTACTGTTAGAAGTGTAAGTATTCAAGCAGGGGGATGAGCAGGAGGGCGCTGCCCTCCCGCCTTTGGATTACTGAAAAGCAGCACCGCTGCGCCCGTTCTCTCTTCCTGACTGCTGTATTCTCCTTCCATTTTGTACTCACAAACTTCGGCCTATTTTCTACCACCCTAATGGATGAGATCAACACTCCTGCCACAATGGCATGTGTTTTGTTTTTGTTTTTTGCTTGTTTGGTTTTTGCTTGCCCGAAATTCCAATGGAATTGCACAGGAATTCTCAAGTCTTGATTTTCGCCCTACCTCCTGGACATTTTAACAAGCAAGAAGTGGGTATTAACAGTTATTCCAGTTCGCTCATGCCAAATTTGCTCCCACTGATAACCTGTGATTCATGAAAACCCTAAATTTTTCTTCTAGTTCCTGCAACATTCCTGCCTGGTATTTTTCATTCCCTTTTTGGTGAACAGA
This sequence comes from Dinomys branickii, assembly GCA_004027595.1. Classification (NCBI taxonomy): domain Eukaryota; kingdom Metazoa; phylum Chordata; class Mammalia; order Rodentia; family Dinomyidae; genus Dinomys; species Dinomys branickii. The sequence continues at coordinate 148,842 of PVLD010000900.1, read as the reverse complement.
AGTGTTGTGGGAGAGTGTTATTATAATCCAAACTTCAAATCCTAGAGAAAGTCTTGGAATCACAAATTTTTTAAGCTTTAATGGAAACTCAGGCAAATTCTGAATATGGCATCATTGTAAATATTTTTATTAATGATTAGGAATACACTTTACTCCTTCCAAAATTGCTCTGATATCATAGACTATACATGATTTCCTTTACTAAAGAACAAAACAACAATGTGTTGGGTGTCTGCCATTGGCCATGTGCTTAATTTACTTTATTGACATAACAAATTGACATGGTGAGATCTGTTGGCTCATTGTATAGAGGACAAACCAAAGCTTAGGGACACGATTTGTATGTTACTACTAGAAAAAAAGGAAGAAATATTAGTACAGACATAGTTTTGCTCCATTGCCTTTATGGTTAAAAAAAACTCAGAAAAATTCTATCAAACACAAAGAGAAAGACAGGTATTGTAAGCTTCCAGATGTGCTCTTTGATTTTATTAAGCCTAATTGTGGCTTAATGAAGTCCAAATCAAGTCCTAATGAAGTCCTAGTTTGTTTTAGGTTTTCTTCTTCAATACTAAAAACAAAAACATCCATTAGAAAATAGTGATTTGTTCTTATTTTGACTCCCCTTTAAGTAATGGGGAAAGATTTTTTAAAGGCAAATATAGTGCTGTTTCTGTTCATTTATTTTCCTCCTCCTCTCTTTTAAGATCTCCATCTTTCTGTTTTTTAAAATAATGTTTCATCTTGAGAGAGTAACTTGAGATACACTGAATATTAAGACAAATTCTTAATCTACCATTTTCAATAACATTGACAGGACAAGGGCATTTCACGTATTACTTAAAACTATTTCCTTGCCTAACAAATATATAAATATATTCTCCTATTTGAAGTTAGACTGGTACAACATTTAGTTTAAATTTAAAATCATATAATCTTTTATTTAAACCAAAATTCTTTGCAGCACCAGCTGTACGAGGGAGGAGGAAGTTAGCAAAGTTACGCACGCAGGACTCATCCACTCCTGCAAGCAGAGAAGCAGGAGCAGCGGGCAGGGAAGAGAAAGAGTTACGGGAGGAGGCCTTTGCCCACGCCTCCTGTAGGTCATGCAAAGGTGACATACTTAAATGTGATGCAGTGATTCTTACAGAGTGTCTCTCAACTAACAGAAACGAGAGGGTTTGATAACCATGCACATGGATATGTGTGACATAAGTTATAGCCTGTTAAGTTTAATACAAGGGAGAAAAATTTGCTTATGAATAGAATGTTGACCAACACACCTATTATTCAAAACAAGGTTGCATTTCTTTCTCTCTTGGAGTTTTAAGTAAGAGATTCATTCACGGGTTGGCGTGTTCCCAAGGAGTTACGAGGTCATAAGGAACTGGAAGGCAGGTAATGCAGCAGAGCCCCCCAGGAAGCCCCGACCTAGGGAATGAGCTTGCAGCCTGGGGGCATTTCCAGGTCGAGATGGAAAGACAAACTCAAATCTGCATCTTTTGCCATCATCTTGATTTTTTTATAACCCAATTTGCCTGTCTCCACTATGAGAGAAGCTAAATCTCTTTGGTAATAAAGACCATAATATTTTAAAAATGTTGCCCTGTGAAGTCTGTGTTTGAGAACCGTCTTCTAAGATGAAACTGATGGGCATCTCTGAAGGAAACACACAGCAATTATAATTATGGTGCCAAGGTTCAGAGGGCCAGTTCTGGGTCTCCTCCTGGCTGGCACAGTCTCAGGCTTGTGATGGTGAGAGATATGCAGGAGAAGGGAAATGCAAGCACACTTTGATTCAGAAAAACAGTGAAAGCTGCCAATTTGGGCTCTTTTTTTTTTTTTTTTACAGATATGCAGGCCCCTGTAGTCAAAAAGCAGATGCTATCTTCAGACTCAACTGGGCCACTTACCTTGCAAGTACAGAAAACATCATAGTAGCGAGCTTTGATGGCAGAGGAAGTGGGTACCAAGGAGATAAGATCATGCACGCAATCAACAGAAGACTGGGGACTTTGGAAGTTGAAGATCAAATTGAAGCAACCAGGTGATTATCCAGAGATGGATTCTAACTTCACCCCTCCCTTGATTTACATTTTACAGTTATAACGGATAAAGAATTTAAAGTGTGCCAGGAAGAATTTAAAATCTTTCATCCTTGTAGCAGGTTTTTAGTGAAGATGTTATGTTTTGACAAAAGTATTTATCATTAAAGTTTTACATGAAGTTTCAAGAAGGCATTTCCTAAGTCCACCTTTGTCCATGACTCTAGGAAGGGAGGTGGCACATGAGCTACTGCTCTGCCAACTACTACAAACTATGGGGTAAATGAAACTGATGCGCATCTCTGAAGGAAACACACAGCAATCATGATTAAAATAGCAACCATTGTGGTCACAATTACAGAAGCTTGACTATAAATGGCCTCTCACTTCAGTTTACCTGAGTAAAAAGGGAAGCCCACCCTTGTCATCAAAAACAAGTAGAGGGGCAGGCCCGGGCTGTAGCTCAGTGGCACAGGCATCTGCCTGGCAAGTGCAAGGTCCTCAGTTCAATTCTCAGTACCAAAAAAAAAAAAGAAAGAAAGAAAAGGAAACAGATAAGCAGAGGTTCTCACTGTAGATTTACATTGTAGGGAGTCGCAGCTATGAAGTCTTGGGAGTGCAGTCTGGATAAGGGTGACTCCTGTATTTTGGGGAAATTATGAAGAATAACCATTGTGGGTCACAATTATGGAAGCTTAAGTATAAATGGTATCTCACTTTGGTTTTTTGTTTTGTTTTTACTGTTTTTGGGTTTGCTGCTGTTTTTATTGTTTTGGGGTTTTTTGGTTTTTTGAGATAAGGTCTTGCTACTATATAATTCAGGCTGGTCTTGAACTCATTATGTAGCCCAGACTGGCTTTGACCCCACACCAATCCTGTCTAAGCCTCGCAAGTGCCAGGACTCTAGGTGTGCACTACTATGCCCAGCTTCACGTCTCACTCTTGTGCTCTTCACTCACGATCTCTGCTGGTGTGATCTGCATCACCGGGGATGAGTTCCTCATGATACACAGGTAACATAGAAGTGCTTTACCTGCAGCCATTGTCACTGAAACTGCACAGCAGCTCTGGGAAGTGGTTGTTCTTACCCATATTTCAGGTTAAAAAATGGAGGCTCTTAGACAACTTGTCAAAGTAACTCAGGATTGGAATCCAGGCTCATTCTAACTCTTCTATTCAATTATATCAACTGGTAAATGGAAAATGTAATCTTTGAGTTTCTGTAACTAACTGCATGGACATTTAAGGAGCTTAATGAGTGAGGTGGTGTGAGACAGTGTTGTGAAGTAATAGGTCAGAAAATACAGAAAGATTCATGAATGATTAGAGGAATGGAGAAAAATCCTTGTAATGAACAACCAAGCCAGAGAGATTATAGTTCACTATAAGTATCCTGAAGTGAATGAAATTCCCTTATCCTAAAGTTACTAATTATTTTCCTTAAGAGTTACAAAAGAGAGAATTAGAGGAGGATGAATTTGTTCAAGAGGGGGGCCTTCAAATAAGTTTTTATCTATCTAGACTTGTCTTCTATGTATAAGAGATAGCATAGTGTTTGGGGTTTCTCAAATTTGACCTACAGAGTCCTACAGTCACAAAATTAAGTATCTACAAAATGCAACTTGAGTTAACAAAATACTGATATGTGGTATGTTTACAATAGAGCACTATTTCAGAAACTAAAAGAACTGAACACAACAACATGGACAGATCTCATATTGTTTAATGAAAGAGATGCAGATGAAAACATCCTGTGTGAATCAATTTACATAAATTCCTAAGCCAGGTATAAAATCAGGTCATGCGTTTGTGAGCTCTGACAGAAGAGAAACATTTCATCTTGTCCCTTTGTAGAGAGGGAAATGATCTGAGCTTTATGACAGTATCCGGAGACCCTGTATTCAAGAGTGTGTTCACAGCATAAAGGATTGGCAAGTTGTGCACTCTTAAGTCAGTGCACATGTCTATATGTATGAAGTCCCCAAGTTTAAAAAATTTAACATGAAGATCTGCTGAAAATTATTTTTGATTTTCCCCAGGGCTTGCATCACCAATTGAAAATACAAAAACTCTCAAAGTCACATCAATGTCAATACAAAGGCTCCAAAATATCTCACAATACTCCGGGGTTGAGTGTTCTATTTGATAGATTTTTAAGTAAAATTTCTTTTGATGTAAGGCTAAGATTAAGAAATAGGTACATAAAAATAAAGTTGAAAGAGAATAAAAGGAAATAGCTGCATAAAATATATTTCTCATTTTTTATTTGGATTTCATTTCTGAACACAGTTTAGTGGCAAATAGACTTCTTAATCCATCAAGGAAAAATTGCTTTCTACTTAATGGTGATGAGCTAACTAACCAACACCCAGCATAAGAAGGGATTTATGTGGACAGCGGTGTTTAAGTTCTTAGGTAGGGGGCCCGGTGACATTTATAAGCCCTCCCCAGATGTTCTCTATGCCCTTATCCTTCTCCATTGTAGGAGCAGACACTCTCAAACAGAAAAACATCTGGAGAGATTTAAATTCAATTATGTAAAGAAAAGTGCATCTGGGCTGCAAATTTTTATATAAAGCTGTGAAAAAAACTGCCAGGATTTGTTTTCTGAGAAACACACACACACACACACACACACACTTTATGATTTTTATGGACTCCAATATAAGGAAGCCTTGTTCATCTGGATCTTAAGTTAGCTGGTAGACAGTTATCTCAGGTGTTTTAGATTGCTGGCAGTGATCCATTTTAGTTTTGCAAAAAATGAAAGAAATAACAAATGGCAGGATTTCACATTTGTGCAGTTATCTTCGTTTTCTATACACAGAGGAAAACTGATTTGTGAACTTCTTTCATGTGTTTTAGACAATTTTCAAAAATGGGATTTGTGGACAGCAAACGAATTGCAATTTGGGGCTGGGTGAGTAGTCTGCCTGGTGAGTCTGTACGTGTTCCTTAGTGACTGTAACCCAGAGCACACTAATTTATCTTTTGGATGTAAATATTTGGAGATGAAAAGGGTGGCTAACAGGTTGTGTGTCACTGGGTAGTGCTCCTCCAGAGGCCTGCTGAGCCAGACTTGAACCTTCGTTTACTGTGATGAGGGAGGCAGGTGAGGAGGGGAAAAAGAAGAAGGAGGGAGAGAAAGAGGGAGGAAAGGGGAGGAAGGAGAAGGGAAGGAGAGGGAGGGGTGAGACTTCTTATGAGTCCTTCAGTAAAGATTTTGTTTATTGTTTTTATTTATTCATTTTTCTTTCATTGGTTCACCCAGTCTCCAGGGTCAGGAAATGTTCCATATTTTTCCCTTACATCCTACCAAGAAAAGAGACCAGGGCTCTGAAAGTGTAGTCTTTAGATACGGCCCAATTAAGGCCAATTTAAGCCTCTTATAGCATGCTTTCTCTCTCTAAGAGGCACAGTATATAAAGATGTGAGAAATGTGGAAACTGCAACTCGCTTACCATATGTCCTTAATCCTTTACCTCCATAAAAATAACTGTTTCCATTCCTTAGTCATATGGAGGGTACGTGACCTCAATGGTCCTGGGATCAGGAAGTGGAGTGTTCAAGTGTGGCATAGCTGTGGCTCCTGTGTCACGGTGGGATTACTACGGTATGTAATTTCTCTCAGGTACAAGAAATAGTAAGTGTTAACCTTAAAATTTCAGTAACAAAACCGTTCTTTTTTGGGTGTCAGTGTTTGTATAACAAATACAGTTGGCTGATTCATCTCAGAGGTTCTCTACAGATACCTGTTATAAGATGATCTCATTTATTTTTCTATTTCTAAGACTGGGGGGTTATATGTTGTCTGCACATTTCATTTCTTACCAATACATTTTCTTTTCCAAATTTTAAAACAACCCAGTGCCACAGCTCCCTGATAAATCCTTCCTTTATTCAAATTGATTTGGGGGCTTTAAATATTAGAGGAAGAAAGGAAATGTGCATCTTTTTCCCTTTGGATAAAAATTAAATATAAATTGGGCTTTGAGTGAAAAGAGAAGAATGAGGTCTGATGAATTTCTAGGGGGTTTTGTTTATTTCTCACTGTCTCTTACTAGGTGAATGAAATTATTGTAGTCTATCTTGTTTACCACTGAGAAACTGTTGTTCTGTGAGGCATCATAACCTCTAAGCGTACAAAGACCAAGAGGAAGGGAGAAAGCAATGCAAGGCTAGGTGGGAAGGAAGAATCAAAGGAGTTTCCAGAACTTTCTCTGACTACAACCCAATTCCTGTGAGGGTGGAATCATTGAAAAGATGTGCTTATTAAGTCTCTTATATTCCGATATGTGGTGCTACCAGACTTCCCTTTTAAAGTCTATCTCAGTGAATAGAAGCCAATGTACAAAATATAATTTGCTATTTTTTTAAATGGAGGGCATAGTTACCACTTCATCTGCACACAATGGAATTATTTTCATGTAACACTTTTCTGTTGGATGGCTTGTTTTTGGAGACCTCTTGTGGTCAATAGAATGATAAGAACAGTCTGTGAGTTTAAAAACATGTAATGATAAGATGGGAAGTCCATTAAATATATACAGAACAGCTAATTCATAGGAATTCAATAGTTTTTAGATATGTGAGAATTTGAACAGTATTCGAAGATTATATAAAAGAAATAATAGTTTTGAAGCATATTCTTAAAAGTTTACAATAGCTGCTTTATGCAGTTGTGTATAATATTTTAAATGTTATTTTTTTAAATGTTTAGATCTTACACATGTCAACGCAGCTAGTACAAATAATAAGGTAATATTATGGACTAAGATAATGGAAATTAAGTCTGAAGCTACTGGGGAAAATTTTATTTTGCTCTTAGAGGCCATTTTCCCCTTATCAAGTGTACAATCTAACTTTTTGATATTTAAATGTTAGAGTATAAAAAGATTATAAGCATTTTATTTAGATCTGATATTTAAATAGCCTTTAAAATATTTGTTACATTTTATGAGTGTCCTCTATATGTGTAAAATTACATATAGTCTTATTCATTTTAAATAAAAATATAACTGTTACTTAGAAGAGAAATATTTTTACAGCAATGGCATGAAGAATGCACGTGGAACAATACTCATGAATTTTTTTTAATGTCTAATGTTAGTCATTCAAAAAGGGTTACATTGTTGAATTTAGATGATATTTCCATTTAAAGAATTAAGAGACTTGGCATGGAAATATTTGTACAAGTACAGCGATATACAAGGTATTAACACAATGGTAATAAATCATTCCTATACTTATTCACTGAAATCTGGTCACTTACACAGGCAGCTTTCAAGACAGTCATGTCAGATCTCTGAAGTTATATTAGAAATTTTGCCTCAGTAAATTTTCTCATTGATATTTTAGGACAAATGTCTATATAATGCGTAATTTAGTTTTTCAAATTGAGCAGAAATACTCTGATTATACGAAATATCTAATTATGCATCTTATCTTCGGCCCTCCTGAAAGATAAAGGGGCTAATGACATTTCGGCAGGCAAGTATGAATGTACTCGGTTTCACTGTGCGGAGGTGTTATAACGCCCGAAATGAGACCTCTCCCCAAAATGAGGGAAAACAGATGCTTAACATGCTTTCTGATGAACTAGCTGAACCAGTGCAGGACTAGTAAGTGAATTCTTCTTTTCATCATGGTGAGGCCCTACTGGCTGAAAAATAAGAGATGACTTAGATAAGCAACCAGTAATTGATCATTGTTAGTAGCTTCCAGAAAGAAACAGATTATTATAAATTGGGGCATATATTTATCTCAGGACGAAAACATCTGAGGGAATTGGGGCTTAAGCAATTTTCTTTGAGTAGGCAACACCACACATTTGACTCTTCCGCAAGTGAATTATGAATTGAGTTTTAGGTCATTTAGTTTCCTACCCCTCTGTCTGACCACAACATAATGCACCTGAATCAGGGCTGGGAATGAAAATGTATGTGTGTGAGTGGTGATCTGGGAATCAGCATTTCTGGTGACCTTAACAAAGTAACACTAGAGACTAGTACATGGGTTAAGATATAGGAAAACATCTAAAGTAACAGAATACATGGAAGAAAGATTGTTATTGCAGGCATTACACATTTTTCTTTTTTCCTGTCACAGACTCAGTGTACACAGAACGTTATATGGGTCTCCCAACTCCAGAAGACAACCTTGACCATTACAAGGTAAGCAATGAGGAATGATGCCCATTTTATAGCCTAATTATAAGTCAAGAAGTTTTTAAGTGTATCTATGCTAGAAAATATAAAGTTTTTATTTCCAATAAAATCCTTGTTAAAAAGAAATAACACAGGTGGTTTAGAGATACTCCAATAGCTTCCCCTACTATATTCTGCATAATTACAGTCTTTATCGTATGCTATATAGGTCACAATATGCATTCATTTGGAAATACAAAGCAACACCAGATAATTAGTTTAATTATAAAAGTTTCAGTTTAGAAAACATGTCAAATTCAATATATTCCTTTAGAGCCCAGAAAATTCACTAAACCTTTAGATATATTTTTAAATTTCTTATTATATTATCATAATGAAGACAGTATAAGCCTATAATTTTTCTTGTTCAGGGCCAACTATGTACAGATTCTTTAAATATGATTTGAATAAAGCAGGTGAGGTGTGGATGCAGCAGAGAAGTACCCTGAAATGTCCTGACCATAAGTTTGTGAACAGCATCCATCAGACTGCTTGCTTCATAGGAGAACCAGTGGGCATGTAACTCTGCAGATGAGCTGTTGCATGTAAAGTAAGGTTGGCTTGCAGCGTGGATCCCACTATAAAGCTGAAGATTCCTCTGGTACCACCTTGATGCAACTGGTAGTGCTAGCAGAAGGGATTCTTACAGAACTTTGATCCTTCCAAAATCCTCCCGATTGGGCTGGGGATATAGCTCAGCGGCATAGGCGCTTGCCTGGCAAGCCTGAGGTCATGATTGCATTTATTGTGTTCACTGAAAAAAGAAAAAACTAAGCTAAAATTTATAAATCACAGAGTAAAATCACCTCTGATCCTTTTGTTTTCCAAAAGACATTAGAAAGTCTTTCTAGGACAGCAAGTTAAAAAAAAAAACAAAGAAAATAAGAAAGGGGCAAAAATACAATTTCTTTCCATCTTTGCCAAGACTCTCAATGCAAGAGGTTCATATCAGTACATTGCTATGAGCAGCATTTTGCTATTTTTGTATGCTGTCATTACAGTGGATTCTGAAGCCATCAGATCAAAACAAAATAAGACGCAAAGCTTCTAGTTTTGCAAACAAGCATAGAAGATTTAGTTTTTACCTTTTACTTTCAAATCAATAAGCAAGTTGGGTGGAGAGAATAAAGTTAGTGCCTCATATGTGCTTTTATCTCTTTTCAATCAAGATAGAAAAGCGACAATTTGCAAAACAATACCCACAAAGCATTGTAACCCTCAAAGCAGTCCGGTGATTCCAGTGTCCCTGCTTCTGTCAGTAGTCCCATCTGATACTGTACACTTTATTCTTCCCACTCGTCCTCCTCCACATCCCGCATGCTGCTATAGACGTCCCTTCCCTTCTGTGACACCACGTTGCTGTTGTCACATGACCTAGGACTTTATAAAGCAATACCCAGATTTTCTCCCCTTAGCTTGCCTTCACCACGCCAGTCCCCACACAGAGCTGGGAGGCTGGACCCACCGATAACAGGATAGTTGTCCTTCCTTGAGCACGCAACAAAATCCAGTCCATGCTTTTCAACCAGATGGTCAACTCCTATCTTATGGTGGCCCCGTTTCTGTGACAGACCTACTGCTCCCTGAGTGCCTTCTGTTTCGTTGTCCCCTCTTATTCATGGCTGTCACTTGCCCTCAGTCTCCACCTCTTAGGAAGCTATCATCGCCTTTTGAATTCATACGGTTTTCTTTTTAATCCTTGCTCAGATTAGTTATTTTGTATTGAATTTTCCCTGGGAAGTGCTGCTAGGTATTCAAAGGTTTCTTCAACAGTATATTCATTGGGTTCCTTTGTAGGGAGCATAACCTTAGAACATTTCCTGATTCAATATACAAACTTTTAAACAGAAACGCTGTACTACAAGTTGTATTTCTGTATCACTTTGTCTCACTTTACAGTGTAGATCTTACTAATAGTGTTCTAACCAGACTATATTTAAAGTTGATTGCCAGAGGGTTTTCTCAGCCATTCTGAAACATCAGAGGTTTACGGCCCAGGATCCTACCTTCTGGTCTGGAGCATAATGGATGATGAGTCCAAAATTTCATTTTAAAACTTGATGTGGTAAAGTGGTACATGCTGTTAATTCAAGCACTCTGGAGGTGAGGCAGGAGGACCACAAGTCTGAGGCCAGCCTGGAACATTTCGTGAGGCCCGGTCTCATAATAAAAAATAAATAGAAAGGACTGGGGATGTAGCTCAGTGAGAAAGTAGTTCCTTGGCAAGTGTAAGGCCCTGGGCTCAGTCCCCAGTACTGAAAAAATAAAATAAAAATAGATAAAAATTTAAAAACCCTATTCTCAGAGTCATTAAACCCTGAAGCACAAGATCAAGTGCACACCCTGAGATCTAAGGAAGTTTGTGGCACCCCTTTACCTCCTCAGAGAAATCAGCTCACAGCTTACTTCCTCCTAACCAGCCCTCGCTCTAGAATTGTACGGGGTGTAATCAGTTTGAGTCTGCTATTTCAATCTGTACCTCTCTTGCCTTTTCTGTAGGCTCCTCTTTCCCACACCAGCCCCCCTTCCCCAGCTCTGTCCCACAGCAGCGGCCATTTTCATCTCTCCCCTTAGGTGCTCGCCACATGAGGTAGTCGTGTAAATAGAAGTCACTTCCTACTGCCAATGGCAACACACGCACATGGGGTGCACGAAGTCACTCTTTCACTTCACTGCACAGATGGAACCCGAGGACTGTTTAATCCTTCCACGCCAGGAGTCGGGTTTTCTTGGCACAGAATTCACTGCTGGCAATGGACACATTAAAACTGCCAGTACCAGGGAGCTAAAGGTTCCCAATGTGTTACTCAGAGGAATTATCTGAGAGGGTGATAGTTAAGGTGGGCAGAGGAAAGCGAGGCTAATGTATTAACAGGACTGTCTCCACCGTGGTTAGCTGCTTCCTGGGATCCTGGAGAACTGCATCTATGTGGAGAACTGAATCTAAGTGCCTATTTTTGGTGCACAGCAGGCTTTAGAATAAAGCTGCCCTCCTTTGTTTTTTAAATGAGCCTGTGCTTTTGTCTCTGGCAAGAATACATTGAAAGATTCTATTTTCCTCCCAGGCCCCAGCTGCCCCTCTGGACCCCATCTTTTACTTTTCTTTCCCAGGTTGCTTTTCTCCCTGTCTCTGCCTCTCTCTGCCTCTCTCTGACTCTCTCTCTTCATCCCTCCCTCCTTCCTTCTCTGTCTTCTTCTTTCCCTCCTTGAGAAGACAAAGAAGACAGCTCCTTGGAGGCTTTCACCACCCTATGCATTTCTGTGGGTCAGAAGAAGGAAATATTTTCAAAGTGATTTCCATTTCATCTGGACCAGTAATTGTTTTCAAAACACTGAGGATTAGGAACACCCAAAGCAGGCAGTAGGCAAAGCCTTAATCTCGTCCATGTTGTGAGTTTAAAAGAATTCCATTGATACAGTAGCTAGAATTATAGCCTTTGGAAGAGAATGAAATTTTTAAATAAAACTCAGATGAGAAAAGGATTCATTATTAGATCATTAATCACCTAGGTTTGGAAGAACTGAGAGAAACCACATCACTCAGAGGAGCATACTGTGTGAAATACAGCTCCTACATTATTGAAGAGAGGGAATTAGAGAAGCCACGCACATGGGTGTATGCAACAGGCAGCAATGCCGTGCGTGTGTAGGGTTTTATGCCCTGCTGAAAGCCGCTCTGCATGGCACTTGCTGAGGTGTGCATCCATGGGGCTGCAGCCAGCCAGAGGGGACCCTTCCCTATTTTGTCAAAGCTGCCACATAGACTAGGATATCTTGGGTTAGGCTTAAACCAATGAATGCAGTGACACCAGCAGTGGCTCAGAATCCTCTTTTAGAAGAGCATCACCCACCTACTCCAAGTGGCAAGGCAGGAGCTCTTTTAAAGGATACAAGGAAGTCAAAGAGGCAAGGAGGCATTCATCACCCTAAAACTCCAAAGAGCTTCTCCAGATACGCCAAATAGGCACAGTGGCGGGAAGTGAGCAAATCTGCGCTGATGAGCGGCGAAGCCCTGCGGACACATCATTCTGCAATCTGTCTGTGCCTGTAGCAAGCAGAAACGGTGACGGTTTTGAGCAAAGGGATGAGATATCCAGTGTGGTGACTGTCAGAACCATGGGCTATAAGCAAACAAAGGGCAAGAATATCTATACCTGCCTGCGTAGCGTTCTGACTACCATTGATGGATGGTTTCTCAAATGGTCAATCATAGGATCTGGTCAAACTTTTGAAAGATATTAGCACACTGTAGACTCGTTTACCTGCTCAAGGTGCCTAGTGTTTTAATTGCTCTGAAATTTGTTCCTTATGTGTGGAAAAATCCAAGATGGGCATGGTATAGTTAATAAAACCCAAATAGGACAAAGAGACCACTATGCGTGGAACAGACAAATAGTTTACAAATTGCAACTGTGGAGCCCCACACATCCTCTACACTGGAGCATGCAGGGAGAGGAAAGGGCCAAAGTAAGGGTTTCCCTAGTTTCATTTATTGTTTTGTATTCATTTATTACATGCATCCATGGCTGGACATTATGGTAAGGTCTTTACATGGCCTGTCAATTTCAATTCTTCCATAAGATCTTCTAAGATAATACTCTATTTATCTCCATCTTACTGACATGGAAACTGAGGCACAAGAATGTTAAGTAAAATATAATGCTGAGGGTGAGGGAGGGGAGTGAGCACTGTCTGCACTCAGCACAGGAAGAAGGGGGATGACTGGCAGGAGAAGCAGAGACGCTCTCTGCAGGTTGTGCGGTGGGGAGAAGCTGAGCACCAGCAGAGATGGGTGAGTGGCGGGCAGAGCGACTCTCTGGGAATTTGTGAGGCAGGTTCAGTGATCCGAGGGAGAACAGAGAAAGTGTGGTGGGAAGAGCTGGTCAAATAGTGACCAATAAGGCAGGACATAAGACAGGAGAAAATGCGTTTGTGAATGCAGAGGGGAGTGTGAGATCAAGGGCCGGAGAAGCGCGGCCCAGCTCTGAGGGTTGCTGCCAAGAGAAGAGGGCAGCCTGGAACACACAGAAGGGCTGATTTAACTTGTAGAGGAGATTTATTTTGCATTTTGCTCAGAATTTGATAGGCTTTTGGCAAGTGTATGAAACAGTCATAGATTTGGCAGTCTTCTGCTAGCAGATTTGAAATGTTCAATCCTTAAGAACTGCTGCATCGTTAGGTTATGCAAAACAGGGTGCAATTTTGTAAATATGCCATCTTGTACTGATTTGACATTTGTTCTATTATCCCAGAATATGCCAAAGGGAGAGAGACCTTCAGATTTAAGCCAAACCTTAACTTGTTTGTGGAGTGCTGATAAAATGTTGGCTGCTGTGTGATCTTTAAGGAAGCCAGTGTTGCCTGTGAGGCCTGAGGTAGAGCCCCCTGCCTGGGGTTGATGGGAGCCCTTTCCCTGGCACCACACGGGTGCTGTCATTGATAGACCTAAACAAGGACCACATCTGATGCAGTGTGTGGGATACATCTTTTCCTTAACCATTTTCTGTAGCCTCTGTCATAGAATTAATGATGCCTCCTAAAGTGGCGTCAGTGAAGAGTTCATACAAAAGCCAGTAAACTCAATGTAATACTGTACTGAATTTCTGGGTTTGTGTCCATCAGATCCAGTGCTGCTCTCTCCTCTAAGAGAGTGGGCAGAGTGATGAGCTGTTTGGTTGTGATGTCGGGGGACACCACAATATGGGGGTCACAGACACGGGCTTCAGCATTAGGAAGATCTATGTTCACAGTATTTCTCCCCCTTACCTGAATATGAGCTTCAGGACATCACTTATATCTCTCCAATCCTCAGTTTTATCATCTGGATGATGGGAATAATCAGACCTCCCCCAAAGGGTCATGAAAATGATTACCTGAGATGCCTGTGCCCACATGCAGTACGCACTCAGAGCATGGCACCTGCCACCATCCTTATCTTCAGGAAGCAAATTGTCCTTCTGGCTCCTAGATGGCACAGGGGTAGCTTAAAAACTGTGTAACTTCTGTTTCTCACAGTACTTCCCTACTCTTATCAGCTCTTTTATTTCAAAAATACAAAGATTTATTTGTTGGAAGGTAACTGAAGAACCAGCATGATCCAACTCACAGCTACAGATGGTTCTTCTTGGGGATGGAAGGAAACGCTCCTCGCGGAGATGCTGTGGAGTCGGCACTGCCACTGGACCAATCCTTCCTACTTCTCCTTGCCAGGCTGTTGCTGGCAGCAGGGCCCTCCGGAAGTTTCTAGCCTCAGGAGAGCGCCAACTGCACCGCCATTGCACCCTGCCCATTTATCACTCTGAGCTTCCTTTTTAGAGGTTGGTGATAGACTATTCCGCTTCTAACTTAGTCATCGGTTTCCTTTTTTATTTCTGTTTCCATTGATAGGCAAAGGGGATTTGTATAGGTTAAGATAGCACAATTAATTTTGCCCAATCACTAATCATATCTTAAATGAATATATGCACTTATTTCACTGGTTTTGTGTGTTACACAACTTAACACGTGCCATTCAGTGGACGGTAAAGATGGACCAGGGAAGGCAGGAGGCACATTCTAGCAGGGGGTGATCGGTCAGTGGTTCTGGAGGCCAAGTGACATAGCTGCATTTCTCTAGGGAGAAAAGGTGTCCTGCCTGAAAGGGGGCGTGTCTCCACGCTGCCTGCCTCCCTGTCCCAGAAAGGTCCCTGCAGAGGCTCCTCCCGGTAAGCAAGGGGACTGCACATTTGGAACGGCACACTTATCTTGCAGTTGCAGGGAAAGCTTTTGTTTTATTTTTCTCTTGCTGCATTAAAGTATTTGTCTTCCTTTCTTTGTAGTGTAATATTGTTAATGTAAAACAATTTGCATCATGACACTTTTATCACAGTTTTCGTCTCTTTCTCAGTATGTTGCATTTCTCACCATGTCTAGTTCATCACAGCTACAGTGTGTACATCACAACATTTATCTTAGGCTCAGGGTTTTACTTGTTTATAAAAATTGTCTTCTTTCAGCCTGTATTCACTCCATTTAAGAAAAAAAAAGGCAGCCAGAAACTGTTTTGGTCCAAACTCCAGTAGCTATCACATTCCTTGCTAACTGTCCTGCGTATTTATGTCTTCTAACTATTACTCTGTGTTTCAATGACATTTCTCAGTTTCATGGCATGGGGAGGTTGAGGAGCAGCTTTTGCTGTTCGCTCTGGCAAGCTGGGCAGGGCCGTGAGGCTCTGGAGGTGAGGCGAGGTGACAGTTGTGTATCTGGGTCAGGTCTGGGTGTTAACGTTGACTGTCTTCTGTGAGCGCAGCGCTGGGTTTAACTCAGGGAGGAACAAGGTGAGAGGAGTGTGATGAGCAGAAAAGCTCACTACGGAGGGCTGGAAAGGGGCTCCTGACCCTGCAGCTCAGAATACTAATGCTCACTGTGCATCTTGAAGCCTTGGCCACTGCTATCTCTTGCTTTGAATGGCGCACAATGGTATCATCTAGGGAGATTTCTTTTAACCCTTCTCTCTCTGCAGAGCAGAAAATTGTTCAGAATGCTATTGCTCCCCAAGGCTACACTTCACCTGCACAGCGGGAACACGTGCCTCCCCAAATTCACAAGGTTCTTCAGACCCACACCCCTCCCAGTCACTTAGCGTGACAAGGTGTGATACGCATCCAGGAGCCAGAGGACCTACTATCATTGTATACTTTATGGTACAGGACAAGGCCCTAACATTTTATTCCATACAATTCCTTTTCTGAGAGATGTACCCTCAACACCTTGGAGTTTTAGAAGCAATGAAGTGCAACATACGTGTAAGAAGTAAGAGGAGTTTTGCTGTCAGATTTTATCCAGCTCTAACTCTCAGGTGGATCCTGGTACAAATTACTTGCCTTCTGAATCTCATCGTTTCCATTATAAAGTAGGGTGGGTATAGGCCTGTTTCATGAAGGTTAGATGCAACCTTTTACAATTCCTTCATCATGTATAACACAGAGGCAGGCGCAGAGAGATGCTCAGTAATTCTTAGGATTACTTAGCTATTTCCACTTGCCTCTACAAAACTAGGAACAAATATCACAAATAGTGAAGATGCTTAATAATTTCATGCAGTCATTTCATTGATAAATGTTAGTGCTGTGTTAAGATTAATGAACAATATCGACAAATCCCTTTTCTTATGATGTTATTGCTTACTGGGATCCAAATAAATATTGGTGGGCCAGGCGAAAAACTAAATGGATGATGGAATGAATGAGGTAATGTGATGTGTGGATGGACAGATGATAAATGATGGATGGATGGATGAGTTCATATACAGATAAACATCTGGAACATCTCATTAGATGAAAAGTCACTCAAAAAGAAAACAAAATTTAAGTACAACTTTTAATGAGTCATAAATGTTTATTCTGAAAGTTCACGAATTAAGTCTCAATTTGAATGAAGACAGAAGTCTTAGCCATTTGAAACATTTTGGGCAGAAAGTTGTGGGCAGAATGTCTTTTCTCAAAAGACTGTCACGGAAGTCTTTCGTCGTTACCAACAGTTTAACCCTAAAAACTGCTTCACCCTGTCTCTTGATTGCTATTGATGTGAGGGAGCTAGGGGAGTCATTCTTATTTCCATCTCACAGAAATTAAGGCTCAAATGGTCACATGTCTCCAGTTCCACAGCTCACTGATACTGAACTTGAAACCAGGTACTAGTGCTCTGAGCAGGACTCCCATCAAAAGATACCTATAAAATTCAAGCTTTGGCTCTCATTAAATTTTACCACCATGCCGCAGCCCCTGCCGGCTGTTTTAAAGAAAGGACATTGCTTCTTCTTCTGCCCATCCCTTTCCAGCCCAATCAAGGCAGATTTGAGCACTACCTCCCAGGTTCCTCTCTACCTGGCATTTTAATCCCGACTTTGTGAATTGCCTCACATTAAAACCAGATACCTACTTCTCTGATTGCAAAGGGTTCTTCACTCAAAAATCTCTGACCCCATTCCAGATTTGCACTCAAAATCTCTGACCCCATTCCAGATTTCCTGACTCAGGCCATGAACCTATCTTCAAAGGTCTGACCTTTCAATTTTTATCCTATTTCCCTGGCTGTTTTGATAATGACTTTATCTAATAGCCATATTTTCTTCAATATTCAGGATAACATAGCCAATAAGAACTCAGTGATTTTCTAAGGCCACCCTTGATCTTTTTCACCCCTTCCCTCTCTCATATGTTATATTTGCCAAGGTTTTAAACATCTGTTCCCAAAAAGGTAATATTTACTTTTCATTCAGAATTTAGCAATGTGGACCAAAGTTCACATGACATATTGCAGAGCATGTCTAGTTGCAAATGCTATGTATGTACAGGCTCTTTGAAATGTAGCATGTATGGCACCATGTGACACATGGTTGCCATGGTAATACACTTTTTGGCTGAACTACAACAGAAGCCCATGGAACGTACATTGCTAATATGAGACTCTGCCCTGTGCTGATGCACAGGACACAGCCAATCTGGGACCTGGGACTCTAGGAGTTTTGCATGCAGCCTGGGTGGCAGGTGCCCTCTTCTTCTGAGTACAGGGAAGATGTGGCACCCCCCTTTCCAGTCCTATCTCCCAGGCACAGGGCATGCTGTGCATTCTGCCATGCGTGGAGACAGCATTTGCTTGAATATCGGTTTGCTATATTTTGTATCAAAGGGGGCCCCAGCTGAAAACATTTTATTTTGTAAACTGAAGTGAAAAATCAGTTTATGGCAGATCCTTTTTTGAATAATGACATTCTTTTTCCCAATTCCAGAATTCAACAGTCATGAGCAGAGCTGAAAATTTTAAACAAGTTGAGTACCTCCTTATTCATGGAACAGCAGATGGTGAGTTTCAGTTAATTAGACTTTTTAGTATCACAGACAGGTTTGCAATTTCACTACTGACAAAACAAAAGCATGAGGGGCAAGACTGTTACATTTACTTCAATAAAACAGTGTTGCTTTCCACAACTCACTTGTCTTGGGCTCGATGGGATGCTAAGTCCTAGAACTTCAAACAGTCCCTTTCTTCCTGTGCCTTTCCCACCCTTGGTATCAGAAAAATGAAGAGTATATTAGCGACTTGTTTCATTTCTCTCCCCACAGATAACGTTCACTTTCAGCAGTCAGCTCAGATCTCCAAAGCGCTGGTGGATGCGGGAGTGGATTTCCAGGCAATGGTACAGCAAAACTTCATGCAATGGGGACAAACTAGCTGAGGGAGTGTAGTTTCTTCACTAAGGGTTACCTGCTCTATGGAAGTCCCAGGGGACAGGCACGTAGGGAACTCGTTGGAGAAGTGATATCCTAGAGTCTTACACAACATAATGTTCAATAATATTAGCAAATTTGGGGTTGGAAAGCACAATATTGTGTGTCCTGGGAATGTCAAAACACTGGTCTCCTATTCCTGTGGTTGTTTGGTCTCTCTATTTTGATTCAGAAGTAGTCACTTGTTCAGTAAATGTGTGGCAGAGTAATTCTAAAGTGAAACTAGTATGATAATAGCTCAGCTTAACGTGAAAATCCGTTTCTGTCTAGTATACATGACTAGCCATTCCTACAACAGAGAGATATTAATAATCAGCACACTTCATTTTTTACATTTGCTACGTTATCGTTTGTTGAACAACCACAGGCAACAGGCAATTAGGCTTGTTTAACGAAGTCAGAAATAGCTATAGCAATGGTTTGTTTCCTCTGCAGAGAATATTTTTGGGAATTTAGTCAAATTCTTTTTTGGAAATTTTTAGATTAAAAAATATATGTATGTTGTTTATATATGTGCATTGTACAGAATATTTTAGTGTAAAATTCAGCTTTCTTGTCTGTTTTAGCAGAATAGCCTGCTTTTCCCTACTCTGACACACATGATTTTCTGTGTGCTCAGTGCAAATGGTGTCAATTATATTGGAATGAGACAGTTATTTAATACAGAGAAAAACTCACATATTTTAGGCTAAATTCTTATAAGACACTAAATTTGTTTTTCTACTATTAAAAGCAAAAATACATAATATTTTAAACAGTTTTTGAAAGTTAACTTGTCTCCATTAATATATGTTTGCCTACCAATGTCTTCCCAATTATTTAATAAGGCATACACTTTATATCTGCCTCTGGTCATAAATACCTTCATAAATGTCAGACATAGATTTTTAAAATTCTAGTGTAAAACGTGTTTACAAATAACACATTTGACTTTTGCCTTTACTTATGCTAAATATATAGTTGCAATATTTAAAGAGGTTTTTCCAGTTTCTTAGTGAAATAGTCTCAGAAAAAGTGGTTTTAAAATTGCATTTACTTTAATGTAGTTTATCTTATTAAGGTGTACAGAAATTTAACACTTTATATATGATGTAGTCCTAAGTGTCCTGTGAGTCAAATTTGAAAGTGGATTTATGTGCTTTAATTACAATTTACATATACTTAAAGAACTAGTGTGTAAGGGCAAATGTACAGTGGATTTTCTCAGCACTTGTAAAAGGTGATTAGAGAGTTCTGCAGGACAAAACAACATGCTTTATAAAAGCTCTGGGGAAAAAATTAGACAACTTCTTTAATCACATTTTAATTTCTAAATTATTTCAGGAATTAAAATACCTTGTTTTATTCAGTGTATGCTGTGAGAGATCATTTAAATTTTTTAAAAACACAGCTGATTTCCTAATTCTGACCTTTTTCATTCTCTCTCTAGTGGTATACCGATGAAGACCATGGAATTGCTAGCAGCACCGCTCACCAGCATATATATACCCACATGAGCCATTTCATAAAACAATGCTTTTCTTTACCTTAGCACCTCAAAACAGCATGCCATAGTAGCTTATTAAAAAAACATTTTTGTTCTCATTATTTCAAAGCTGCTCTGCTAAGATGATCTTAAAAAGATTCTCAAATCAAAAAACTTAAGGTCATCTTTGTCCTCAAATTCCACACTTAAAATCATAAGTAGAGACTTCTGTCTTCACAACAAATTATTACTTTACAGAAATTTGGATTATTCACTCTGCTTTTATTTATCATTCAAAATCATTTCCATGGCAGCTTCTGAAACAACAAATATAAATTATTTTTCTGAGAGCTTTGCATAGGTTCCCTAGGCAGCATTTTAATTTTTATAACTAGACTAGTCCAAATCTTGTTCTCTTCTCTAAAGAGATGACAAGATGTGGGCAATGATGTCATGAGGGCAGGGACAAGAAAAGAGGAGAGAAGGAGAGGGGTGGCAGGGCACGGGTAGGAACCCCAGTCCAAGCATACCAACCCAACCAGGCTACTGTCAGCTCCCTTCAGAGAAGAGCTGTTCACAGCCAGACTGGCACAGTTTTCTGAGAAAGACTATTCAAACAGTCTCAGGAAATCATATATGCAAAGCACTGACTTCTAAGTAAAACCACAGCAGTTGAATAGACTCCCAAGAAATGCGAAGGAAACTGCCAGCAATGTAAGGCCCCCAGGTGCCAGTTATGGCTATAGGTGCTACAACAACACAGCGAGGGTGATGGGAAAGCATTGTAAATGTGCTTTTAAAAATAGTGATGTTTCCTAGTGAAAAGATGAAGCTTGGAACTAAGATGGGAACACATCAGCTTGCCCTGTTCAAAGGTGAAAATATTTGTATCACAAATTCTAACTTGAAAGAGTTCTTGCATCATTTTTTATTGCATTTCTTTGAGCATCTTAATTAAAAAATACTTTAAACTCTCCTGGATTCATTTTTTAATAAAAAACAAACTAGAATGTTGTATATTATTATTCCCATTTACATATCATGGGGGTTCTCCTGGTCATTTAATAAATGTGCCTTCATTTTGCAGAGGTAATGAGTGGTGTCTTTAATCAGACCTAGACCACACGGATGTGTGGACACATTTGTTCAGAAAAGCTCTTGTTTATACTGTTAGTAATCCCTGCTTACCTGGTAAACATGGAGAGCTCAGCACTTAAAAAAATCAGAAACATAAAAATGTGTTGAGCAGTTCATAAGGACTCCATCTAATACATGTATAAAATTTATGTTATCATAAATACATATAGCTTTTGAGAAATGAACTTAAAAATAATTTTGGCCATTTATGTAATACATAATTTATCATTTTATTCAAGGGAATTTTGATGAGGTTTGTACAATAAGAACAAATAATGCCAACAATAACATCTTGGTATTTCTAATGGCTCAGTAGAAGTTGAAATGAAGGCAAGTTAAAAAAACAAAAAAAAAAAAATGAAGGCAAGTTAATCATGTAAGTGTTTGGTCAATTATCTTTGGTTGACATACTATAATAGTGAAAGCATTGATTTCAGATAATGAATTTGACCTAGCAATGTCTAATACTGAGAATACATGATTTTTGTTGCAATTATTTGCAAAATATCCTCATCAAAAATTATATTTGATGAATTTAAAATCGGCTTTAGACCATTTGCCACACAAAGTTACCACAAACAGTGAGCTAGAGCATAAAAATCTAAAAATGGAAGAAATGGAAAAATTCTATCAATTCAACATGAGATTGTTGAGTCATCCACAAGAACATGAGAATAGACAAAGGACTGTGAAATCCAGCTTCATCTGTATTTTCAGAGCACGCCATTGAGTCATTTTACCTTCACTAACTCGCAAGTCCTACTCATCCATTTGAACCATAATCTGATGTTCAAACCTGTGGGCTGCTTATTATAATTGTAATTCTTAATATAGCTCAGTCACTGTGTGTAGTTGGACTAATCTTTGCAGCATTTTCTTCATGGAACAACAAAAATATATATATTTGCATCTTGGACAGCATTAATAGTCATAAAAGAAAATTATATAAAATTAGTCTTTCATCTTAATTGAAACCACACATTGTACAGTAATTTAGATATTTATTACTAGTATTGAAGTCAAATTGTGCGTAATATAGAATATCATTATAAATTCATTATTTCAATTTTAAAACATACTAAATATTTTTTCTGGAACAGCACATATTTTTCAGGAAAAGTGGTTATAAATGGGAATGATAATATATATATACAAAATATTTTTTATTTGACTCCCAGAAGACAGATCCAGTAATAGCTTTCAGTAGTTTTAAATTTCACTCTCCATTGATAGTTTTAAATTAGCTTATTGGAAAATGAGGCAAGGAAATTGATAGATATGTTGGAGATAAACTTAACCTGACAGTCATTTTGAAACACACAGGAAGCACTCATACCAGAGAGGGGTGGATTTTCCTCTGATGACCATTCTAGCCTCTATGGGCATATGGATGGTGATGACTCCTTTTAAAAACAACCTGTTAGGGAGCACCACCAAGAGCATATATGATAATCAGAGGGAGAAATGGTTCACATCTCGATACAACTGATACAAGATCTTTAAGTCTGTATTAACCTCTTAATTTTTTCTATCTGTTACCTTTGGCCACGCTGGGGATTCAACCTAGGGCCTTGCACGTGCCACATGTACTTTTTTACTGAGCTGCATTACTAGCTTTCTATTACGATTTTCATAAAATCATTTTTTAAAATTACTGTTAAACATTTTTGTTGGACTCCTTGCTAAAAATACTTACATATCTTCATGCTTTCTTAAATAGCAGGCACAGAACATAATTCAACACATTCCTGATGACTCAGAGTCATCAGCATAAAGATCAATGATCACATCATGGTGTATGTCATTCTGGATGTTTTGTTTTCTTTTTTACCCACAGGCTATCAGTTCCACCTCTTGACATTTGCCGCTTTTGCTCTAAATTGATGTGAGAACACTGATTTATACTATAACTAGATTTGTGCAATATTTAAGATTCAATAAATTCTAAATAAAAAACATACCAAAACACAAGTGATAAGGTTTGTGCCTGGATTTTGCCCAAAGCCTCATGATGGGGCTTTTTAGGAGGCAGCTGAATCTAGAGTGTGTGATTGGTTCATAGCGCAATGCTGGGATTAAGGGTGCTGGAATTAAAGGTGAGTGACTGCTGGATCAGTCCACTGATTGGACTGGCACCACCCTAATCCCAGATGCCCAGATAAGATATAAGGAACCAAAGGAGGAGTGTCTCTTTCTCTCCTCTCGTTGCTTTTGTATTTTCCACCACCACGAATTGTTGCCCCTCTGCCACGCCACCCTGCCTTGGAATCGGCAAATTATTGACTGAAACCTCTACAAACTTGGAGCTAGATAAACCTTTCCCTCTTTAAATTTAGGTGTTGGGTATTTTGTCTCAGCAATGAGAGAAAAGTAACTAAGACAAAAAGCATAGCTTTTTTCATAAGGTAAGAAAATTTTGTTGTGCAAACTTTGTAACAGTCACTTATGTATAGAGGTCCAGAAATATTTTTGCACACATCTTCAGTGGCCTCGAATACATGATCTGGACATCTCTGGGATACAGATTATTGAGAATGAGAGACAAATTGTGGTATAAGGCATAACATCACTCACTACTCAATAAGAAAAGCTCAGAGCATGGTATTAAGGAGACTCATGCAATGCTTAGTAGGAATTTATAATCTTTATGCGTGTCACTTTTCTGTGACAGTATTAACATTTAATCCCAAGAATTTAAATTAGTAATAAGAGAGATAATTTTCTTACTGCTGTTGAGAAGGTTAACTTTTCTGATACATCTTTTAAACTTTAATAAACTCAGTTTTTATTCTATATAACCTTTCCATCTGAGCCAATTTAACAAGTTTGTCAAATTACTCAAAAATAAGTGTCAATACTGTGAGAAGTGTGATTATTCAACAACAAAAGTTCTTAATTATAGCCATCTCTAGGTATTCATAGGGGATTTGTTTCACATCCTCTTGTAGAAATAGGTACCAAAATCCAAGAATACTCAAATAAAATGGCATAGTATTTACATATAACCTAGGTATATCCTTATAATACTTTAAATCATCTTCAAATTGCTTATACCTAATACATTGTAAATGTTATTTAATGTTATATTTTAAGAGAATAATGCAAGAAAAATGTTTTTAAATGTTGCATCCAGATGCATTTTTTTCCCCAGTGTTTTTTTCCGCAGTTGGTTGAATCCACAGATACGGAATCCGAGGACTACTATGATCGATTGTACTACTTTAATTTTCTTCTATCTAAAGTCAAATCTCTGAGTCATGAGAAAAAAGAAAGGATTTCATGGCATTGGGTAAGTTTGGTTTCTGATGTTAATGAGGAAGAAACATATTGAGCAAAATTACCATTTATCTTAACCTGATGTGAGTTTTATGGGCCAGAATGCATACCCTAGTAAGCAGGAAAGCAGTCCCGTCTCACCTCCTGCTAGATACACATTGCCCTGCAGCTAGGGTCAAATGGATGGGCCAGGGTCACATTGTGAGTGCCACTACTCCCTAGTGGGACATATGTAAAGAACATTATTTAGCCTTTTCAATTAAAAGTGCTTTATTGTGAAAAAGTATAAACATACCTACCTCAGAGAACTGTCGCCCTGCTCAGATGATATACGTATATGCAATGCCTGGTCCCTACATTTGTTTTTCTTTCCCTGATGTATCCATAGACTGCACAAGTTCTTGCTTTAGGCTTGTATGCCCTCAGGTTCTGGACATGTGAAGGTGCTCAATAAACACCATTATTGACAGAACAGTAAGATCCTTTCATTATTCTTAAGAAACCAACAACTAGCATTTGCTGGAATATTTCACGTATTATTCTGTCAACAGCTTTTGCTGGCTAGGTAAACAGCACAGTACAGAACTCTGGAGAGTTACAAAGGAAGGGTAAAATATCACTCCTACCTTGGAAGAGCTTATGAACACATGGAGAAAATATGTCACATTACAGAAACCTATGACTCCAAACATACCAAAAGGGAAGAACTAGATACAGAGGAAAGTGAATGAGCTGGGTAGGATGCCACGGCATCTTCTGCAACTGATGAGGCAGCCATTGGCTAAATTTTGTGCCACATTCAGATCTTGGATTTCTTTAATAATCTCAGCCTTACTGTGTTTAAACCATTCTCTTTGGAAAAATTTTTCCACATATACCTATACCAGTGTATAGCATGCATATGTGAATACATAATGGGAATTATAACAAAGCTATTGCATCTTGACCCACATGTTAAGCACCCATGGAACTGATTTTGTTTCAGTACTTACAGAAATTTAGACACTATTCACAGGAAGTTTTGTTGGCTTATCTGAGAGTCATCTTGGGATCAGAATCCCAAAGGAAATGATTCTACTCTTTTTCCATTTTATTTTCTGCTCTACTGCCAGACTTAGTCTTTTCAAAAGTTCAGGTATATCCATTACTAAAAGCTCTTACTGGATAAAGTTCGAATGTTTTTTAATACAATTTGATACCATTTCTAATGCCTCTAGTTTGTGTTTCTACCTTTGCTTATGACTCTTGCCCCCTGCTACCAATCCACTATACTAGGTTATTTGCTAAGTTCCAATATGACATATATCATTAGGCACGACTCTGGTGATGCTAGGTATTTTACATGGATTGAACTTATCTTTATTTCAAGAATGACATGGTTTGGAGAATCTTTGCAGTTACTGTTGTATATTTTCCCCATTTCTATTCTAATTCACATGATATTTATGAAACATTTTCCTCTCTGTCCTACTCAGTATTTCATCCTTGAATTACTTCCTGTTTTACCCAGACCAACTCGGTACAACTCACATTATATTACAATTACAGAGCCAACCTGCCCTGAGAAGTGAAGAGCACTTTCCTCTTTCCATAGTTCCAGTACAAATTATAGTGCCCAACACACCAATAGAAACTAAGCTGGGGAGGACAGTGGTATCAGTGAACTGCAGCTTTCTGTGAGGAGCAGCTAAATAAGATCTCTAAAAGACGATCGTCAATACCTGACAACTATTTTCTCAACATAACTGTTTAGATACACCTTTTACTAACCACATTACCCAAACTATTAAAACTTTTAAATTATTGTATCTCATTTCATTGCATGAATATATGAGAAGGATAGACTGAAAAAGAGATCAAGCTTTTAATGATAGAAAAACAGTCAAGTGTGAGGCACTAAACAGGCTAATGCTAAACAGAAACAGGAGTAGACCAATACAATTAGGAAGCAGATTAGCCACACTTTTAAGACCCAAGGAAAATCCTAAAAGGTCTAGGAACTGTCATTGGAGCATCATTATCAGATTACAGGTCTAAATTATACCAAGGAGACATTCAGGTTATATGTAGGAAAACCCCAATATTGTATGTGGTTAAGTAGTAGCAATTACAAAGCAAACTCACAAGTCAAGAGAAAATAATCAGCATGGTAACATTCTGAATGCAGAATGTTAATGAGGAGGCACATTTTAAAGTTTTTTTTCTCACGGAGTTAAAAATAGGAGTTAAGGAATTCTAACGATGGGGAATCATAAAGACTTTAGAACTTTTTACTAGTCATAAGAGCCATTTCATTTCCACCTAAGACAATGTTCTCTGCAAAAATGAAATACATTATATTCTGTTCACAAAGCTCAAATTGTTGATATACTCTTAGAACCTTGAGATTCCCAAGGGTTCTCTATGGTGGACATAGTTAAATACTATATCTGAGCAATCAAGACTTTCTACACTGATTTACTGATTAATATGAAGGAAAAACGAAGACAAGACACACTGCATCATCACTTAAAATATGCAATAGGATAAATATTTATTTCCACATAACATTTCTTAGCTGTGAAAAACACAATACCCTAGTCACTTTCACACATTACTTAAACTTTGCAATAAATTACACTCAAGATATTCAGTAATTTTGACCAGGAATCTAAAATTAGGAGTAAATATACATATACATATATGACACTACATTTTTATATTACATATGATTTCAAAATATTAGGATTAACATAGGGATAGCATTAAAATTCACACAAGAACAAAATGACTATAAAAATACTCAGAAATTCAGAATTTCATTGGCTATGATTGTGTATTCAAATCAATGATCACATGAAGGTTTTAATTCGCTATGATCATTTTTAACAGAGCAGTTATTAATATATTAAAATACTAAGGGACTGCTTTTGGAACTGACTAGCTAAATCATAAAACAATGGAAATGTTTACAGCATAATATCAGTATTATAAAATACACAAAGGCAACATATTTGGAACAGAAAGTTTCTGTATTTTTCTTCAGTATTTATAAATACAAACTTTATTAACTGCAAATTCTTCCTCCCATAAATCTTTAACTCATTTTCCATAAAAATAATTCCATCAAGGATTATGAGGAAATATTTTTTCTAAAAGTAATAAAATGTTAAATCTAATGGAGGCTTTATTGGTTTTCACCCTCTCATTAGCTTAGTTACAAAAAAGATTTTTCCCCACTTTTCCTGTGCAATTATACACAGAGTGCGTGGTAACTTATAAAGGCCACATGGCTCTGAATCATTGTTAACACTGGACACTGGTATGTTGTAAGGTTGATGACTGCTCATTTTTCTTAGGAGCCAAGAATGTCCCACTCTGAATTATCATCAGATTTGGTTTTTATTAACTTCACATTCGTCTAAAATGCAATTAAATATTATACTTTTGGTAATGCTCAAAAATCCTTAACTTTCCTTCCTCTTGCATAAACACAGTAAAGATGGAGTACTTCATATGGACTGAAATACCTACAGAGCCTTCTCAAACATAATCTGAAATTTTTATTTAAAAGATTATTTTTCCACAACATGCATTTAATTAAAAAGTGGAAAAGATCTTTGCAAAAAAGTTACAACTGGAGACCTGTTGGTTTAACATTATACCATGACCGAGGACCAGCAGTAAGCAGTACATGACCATTAGCAGCAGAGTGACTGTACAGAGTGGAATTTGATGTACAGTGATTTACCATGTGGTAATCCAGGTTTATCTGAAAAATAGCTGTTGTCAGTGGGAGAGAAATTTAACAGTCTATTCTGATAAAGATTTTAACTGAAAATCTCATAAACATATAAAGTTTTTCTACTGCATTTTTATAGGCCTAAAATTGGATCACGTAGTCACAACTTCAATCATAAGCAAATACGGCTTGACTCTGCATCGGTGTCTGATTCTTTTTAACAAATTGTGAACAAGTTTCTGTATTTTTTTCAAAGGACTTTAAGCTTCAGTTACATATAAATTATTAGGTATTAAATGTATCAGTAAATCAAGGGAATGCATAAATACAATTATTAAAAAAAGCTTTCAAACTAACTTTTTGATTCGGGTGTTGTGAAATAAGTCACAGATGCTAAGCTATAAAAATAAAAAGGAGTAAGACTACCTTTCTAAACTCTTCTGCAGGAAATTGTCAGGCATCTTCATGATATTAAAGTAGGAAAATATAAACTAGGTAACTATGACTTATCTCTTTAAGAAAGCTATTGCTCTCATAAAGCTGACAATGAGAATCCAGTGTTTGTGAATGTCTAACATACAGCAAGGAACACATGGATTCTTATATCAGCTATTGTACCTGCTCACGAGGATGTCTCACTGTTCAGAAGGTTAAACACAGGAAGGAAACAAGTATTGCACTACTTACATTATGAAGGTGGATTTGGGAAGAGAGACAGAATTTACAATACATGATCAAAGCAGTTTTATTAATAATTATGACACTCTTCTCATATATATGTAAAAAATAAATTGAAGATCAAGTCATAGACAAGTCTCCCTGTCAACACCTTTCCCTGAGTCAGCTTTCTTCTCATTTCGGCTTTCAGTGCTATAGGAGGAAAAAAGGAGAAATTTTCAACTCAGTTTGGCTACATAGAGATTTTGCTTGTTAAGAAACAAAACCCATCAATCCCAAAGCAACACAAGAGCCCTGCAAAGCATAGATAGACAGCAACAATTAAAATCCTCTGCATTCAATGAGATAGTAACCAAGAACTGCAGAGAGGGGGAAATTTAAAAAGCAAGCACTAAAGAACAAAAATCAGACATTTTAAAAATAGTTCTAAAAGCATGCAGGATTAATGCCGTAGTCCTCTTTTGGGCAAGCACATTACAGATGATTGTTGAAAATGCCAGTCATGCCCCATCAGAAGACAGTACTAACAATTATAAATGATACAAACAAACTGCCACAGAAGCTATCTCTGAGGTCTGCTGCAAGCAGCTTATCCTTTGTGCATGTACTTGGCTCTTGATCTTTGCTGACGACTGTCTTGGTCAGGTGACGTAGACAAACCTCTGGTCTAGGGGATGCGTCACCCTGCATACTGCTCTCCAAACACCTGAGTTTTCCTTTCAGAAAAACCCGGGCATATGTAGCCCAGGAATGATGCTTCATCTCACTCAATGTAGAATAAATTCATCTCAAATGGCTTCTGTTTCATTTAGTCTCCCAAGTAATTTTACTAATGGTCAAGCTGGTAATGTGATTCTATCATTTTTGTCTATTCTTTCAATATTTTTCTACTCTTTCCCTACTCTTATGCCAGAGGTTTTGTGGAAAACACAAACGACGTGCTCATGTGCATGAAGCTCACTCCGAGAATGGCGAGCTTCCAGAAGAGCAGAATCCTCACCCCCACACCCTGGTCCTTCTACATGGGAGACCTCTTCTTGCTGTTCCTCCCTGCTGCTGACACAAGAGTAACACAAAAGACAACCCACAACCAGCTTCTGAGGCAGGAATAATACACACATTTTTACTATTAACTTCAGACCTTAATACAAGCTTATGAAATAGTTGAGGGTAGAAACACCCTTGGTTTTCTAATTCTTCTCCAAGTAATAATCAAATACCCTGTTTCTATGGGGCCTCCTGTACAGCTTTCCTAGTGGTCAATAACTTAGACACATTCGAAGAGTGTGTTTTTAAAATTGTTTTTTCCTCCAATTCAAGCTAGAAACAGCCCTTCTCAGTTGTCACCACTACCCGGCACCATCAGGTAAGAAGTGCCGGAGCTTCTGCCATCTGTGGCGCACTGCCAGCGCTGAGAGCTGGTGTGAGCGAGTGTCTGTGGCACCCGGGTTTGTGCCTGCCACACTTCTCAGCACATACTCCTTACAGGTCAGAGCAAAGTAACATTTCTCCCTCTTCTTTTCTCCTTCCAGGAGAAGAGATGACAGTGTGCACATGATGTGTTGAGAGCCTTAACTCTGTATTTTTAACTCCTCTATCTGCATGACTCACTTTCCTCTACTTTAAGTTCCTTTATATGACAAGTGTCTGCCATCCTGCTCTCCAAATTAACTTTTCTTTGGGCTTTACCTGGCTCCTTGTCTCTGCTTCCAAACAAAGCCAATGCAAGACGACACAATGGGGGTAGGGCCGGGGGCCCGGGGGCCGGGGCTGGGGTTGGAAAGTCTGGGTTCAGTTCACAGAAGCAAGAATGAGATGTCTGACCTTGGATTAGTTATTTAACCTCTCTCATACTTAGCTTCTTCGTATGTAAATTAAATTTTGCATTAGATGGCCTCTAAGTCCTCTACAATTTGGACATGGCTTTTCCCAAGTTCAACAGACTATTTCATTGGAAAGATGTAGTAACAAATCCCATCCATGCGAGATCGTGAGGGACAGAGACATACTGATTTCTCCAGGTGCGCATTTCCTACATGGACAACCCTTTGGGCCACAGGAATGCTTCAAAACCTTTTGATAGCAAGTGAATTTCTAATGCACCACTAGTCATGGCGAAGCAAAGGAAAAGATACTCAGATATCAACTTGATCCACAGATGAGCTTCCTCTTGATTGGTTTCAGCTATAATGGGGTTTTTCTTTGTTATAAAAAGTAAATGATTAAATGACTAGGATTCCTTCCCTCGTTATAATTATTGGTTTGAGTATTATATTCGATTTTTATGAATTTCATAAGCAGTTTTATAACCAGTTTGAGAATTTTATGAA
Organism: Dinomys branickii; assembly: GCA_004027595.1. Lineage (NCBI taxonomy): Eukaryota > Metazoa > Chordata > Mammalia > Rodentia > Dinomyidae > Dinomys > Dinomys branickii. The sequence continues at coordinate 117,716 of PVLD010000900.1, read as the reverse complement.
AAATATTCTCCCTTCAAGTGTTCTTACTGTGTGACTCCTTGTAGATTCCTTGTTACATTCATTTTTTTGAGATGCCAATCAATTTTAGGCATTATTATTTAAAAATTACATATCTATTATGTGTTATTGTTATAAACATATTCCATACATTTTACATGCCACATACTCTGCAAAGGCCTAGGAATACAAGACAGACAGCACTCTCCTCGCCCTTAAGGAGTTACAATTTAAAATAGAGGGCACTAATAGTTCAAGAGAGAGCACAAAGTGAACTGCTAATATCTTGCTACTAAGAAATCTATGGAGCTGCTTCTTTTCATTGGTATTAGAATAATTGTTACAAACAATACTTACTGAGCAGGCATGAGAGAGCCTTGGCCTAGGAAATCAGAGCAAAGAAAGAATATCTAGCACAGAAGAAGGTGGTGGGGAGTGCAGGGTAGAACAGGGAGGAAAAAGGAAGAAGTGTGGTCCCCAAGCCCATCACCATGGCAAAACTCAGGCTGCTTTTTCTAGCGCTGATAGTACCATTCCAAAAAAGTTGACCTTGGGGGTCAATTTTATAAAACATAGCAGGTGTTCCCTGTTCTGAAGTAATGTGATGTATAGTGAGACCTGTCACCAATCTATTCAGTGAGCTTCAGAGGAGTTTTTCACATATGTACATGGTACTGTTAACTTGGGTCTAAAACCTGCAGATGATGTAGAATTTGCTATCAATCCTTAGATTTTACTTGCAGTCAAACTGGGTAAAATTCCTGATAACAAAAGTGAATGAAATCATTGTGAAAATATACTGCTACTCTAAACTCCACTTTTAAAAAGTTACCTAAGTTTCTGTGAAGCCTATTATACCAAGGGAAGGATGGAAACAACCGAGAGGGACAGATCAAAGGCTGCACAGGGCTTGAGAGAGCAGAGCCAGCTTAGGTCCTGAGAGACACAGGGGCTAGTAACCTGGTTTTCAGGGGGGTTTGTCTAATTCTTGGTTTGGTTTGCCAATGGATATTACAACGGCTGCCAAAGGTTTGTAATTCCTGGTTGTATTTCAGTGCCTTCAACGGATACCAAGAGAAGGCAGTAGCTTTCAGAGAACATTGCTCTTGTTGGTATTGATAGTTTCAGTGTTTCTACAAGCCACATTCATTCTGGCTGGAGTTTCACTGTTATGAAGAGGAAAGGTACTAACCAAAACCAAGGGACACTTTTCACAGGAAAAAGCCACAGATTACATCCCATAAAAAAGAAATCTGAGTAAACTTTCATTCTATAGTGTTCTGAATCCCAAGTCCTTGGGAATGTGTACTCAGAGAATAAGTAACAGGACGGATCTATTTTTGACCAATAACATTCCATTTTTCAATACAGTCAATCTACTTTCAAAGTAATCCAGACTCATATTTTTTAAGCAACTAAATATTCTGGTGAAGACCATGACTTGACTTTACTATTTACCACAGGAAAAAACAGGGGAAGCATTTAGAACATGAATCCATATCATTCAGGAAGAAAAGCAATTTACAAAGTTGACTGCCTCAATTCTCCACCAGTTTCCCATACCAGGCATTTTACTTTGAGCCCATCAACCTGGATTTCACCCTTTAAAGGAAATCAGAGAAATGCCATATTTCTTTCTGTGAAAAGGTCAATAAGCATACATTTCAATATACTTGTAAAAGCACCCTTTTCATAACTCTGATTTTCTTTAAAGAGTTCTACAAAAATGCAAAATTATTGTGATGACTCAGACTATAGTAAGATTTGGGGAAAAGGAACATAAAATATATTTTGGAATAAAACATTACTGCTACTTGATCCAAGCAAAGAAAGACATGGTAGTTTTGAAACTAGGTTTTAAAGACATCGGCCAGAAGTCTTTAATTACCTTTGGAGTAAACTTTGGAGTTGAGAACAAAAGATAAGGACAATGAGATGGAGGAAGAAGAAGGAGGAGGAGGAAGAACAGAAGGGAAGAAGGAAGGAAGGAAAGAAGGGAAGGAGGGAGGGAGGTAAAGAGAAGGAGGAAGGGAAAAGAATGGAAAAGTAGGGAAGGGAAAGGAAGGGAAGGGAAGGAGGGAGGAAAATTAGAGGCAGGGGAGGGGAAGGGAAAGAACTAACTCCCAGCCTCTGGGGTAAGGAGTGTGCACTGATGCTCTTTTGATTTGTTTGGTACAGAGGTGACACTAAAGCTGCGTGCCATCTTGGTGTGATAAAAAGTAGCAACAAGAAATGTATTCCCCAAGTCCAGTGTAGCCTCTTTTTTATGGCCCATGTTTCTGTTTATGTCTCATAAGGCTGGGGCTCAAGGTACCATGATAGTATAAATGGAAGCTCCCAGATTTGCAATTACTTAATTCAAGGGCCAACTTTTCTTTCCCCAATCTAGAATTTGATGACATTACTAAGTGCAGTACTGTGAAAGCTTTCAACATATATATAGTACATTTCTATAAGTGACAGAGGGGAAGTAAACTGACTGAGGTTTCCCATAGACTTACTGTAACATCGTTAAACTCTGACACTGGAAACCAAGACTATCCATGTCTTTTGCCTTCTTAAAATTCACACAGGACACAGGCTGACCAGTTTTCCAGAAGACACCATTTAACATAAGGAAAAACAACCAAGGAATAATTTTGATGGAGAGGCTCTTACCTTTGGGGAATCAGCTTCTAGAGTGATTAGGAAGGGGAGCTTATGACAAAAATGTAATATAAAAATTAAGTACATATAGTTAATTTAAGGTTATGGAAATAAACTCAATAATTACGTCACCCCAAATGCCTCACTCACTCTCTAATAAGAAGAGATACTAGCATAACACAAGAATTCCCTTTCATTCAGCTTAACATTTAAGGAGACTGAACGGTATAATCTAAATGCTTATTTATAAATTCTGAAAAACGCAACAGTAACTCTCCATGTTTAAGGGCACATTCTTCCCTAGGCATGCAATGAAAAATCAGTATCCACAACTACGAACTTTGCTCACATAGTTACATCTAGACAAGTAAGCATGACTAGGACTTCGATAGCTGAAGGTTTTGGCGGTAAGGAGGTTAAGGAAGATTTTCAGGAAGTTGGACTAGGTGACTAGAAATACACTAAACATTAAATCACCATCATTCTGTATAACTTTTTAAAATGGAAATAGGGAGTGGGAAATGTGGTCTGACAGCTAAGGATTGTGGGAAGTGGGTGATGAGAGAATACAAAAAATTACAGAGCAAGTCAGTAGGCTAAAATGAATGTCCACAAATGTCATGCATTAAGACTCATTGATAGCTCCATTTCCCCCCCACTGTTACGGTTTTGGAGAAAACTTTTAATTTGAAAAGGAGAAATTGAAAAACATGCTAACATTGTAAAATTAATAATTTTAGTTCCTTTCAAAAATAATTTCTGAAACAATTTAGATCTAAATTTGATGGAAACTAATATCATTCTTTTGCTAGTGGATTTGTGTCATAAAATCATTGGAATTAGTATAACCTCATTATTTTAAAATTCAAACCTTTTAGAAGGAAAGCTTGACTCCTTATCTTTAGAGTTATCAGCAGTAATCAGAAGGTTCCTCCACAAGGCAGTCTTTGACATTTCATCAGAAATATTGATAACAGATGGATCATCTCTACATAGAAGTTTTCCCACAATAAAAGACAGTAAATAATAAACTATAGTTATTCAATGATAGAAACTATACATAGAAAACTTTTATGTTTACATGAAATTTTTTCCTCAATTTTTTATTATAGTAAAATACATATAACATATAACTTACCACCTTGACAGCTTTTAAATGTACAGTTAAGTGTTAGTAAATACATTCAGAATGTACAACCATCACCACCATTCCTCTTCACGACTCCTTTCATCTTGTAAAAATGAAATTCTATATCCATTAAATAGTAACTTCCCATTTCCAGACCCTGGCAACCACCATTATGTATCTGTCGCTACGATTTTGGCTACATTAAGTGCCCCATATAAGTTCAATCATATAGTATGTGTCTGGACTGGCTTATTTAATTTATTTCATTTAGCATAATTCCTTTAAGTTTCAGTGATGTAGTAGCAATTATCATGCTTCTTTCTCTTTAAGGCTAAATAATATTTTATTATATGTATCAACTTTTGTTTACAGTATTCTTGATGATTAAAACTGAGAAGTATTTAACAATCTAAAAAATTAAAGAAATTTTCTACTTTTATAGATATGGATTTGGGCTGTGATTTTCTTAATTCTTTTCAGAAATTTGATCCTGCATGTGTACTGCTGAATCTCTTGCTCCTAACATTTGTAGCACTGCAGATCCCTTATCTCCTTTGCTGATGACCTGCAGTGGCATCCCACTAACTAAGAGTAAAGTAAGTCTTTGTAATAACCTTACAACTCTGTGCCCCCTCATCCCCTGCCTTGACCTCCTCCTGCTGTCTCATCCTTGCTCTGGCCTCTCCAGTTGCAGTCAAATGACTGACTATTCTAGAACACTACGGGCTTATTGCTGCCTCAGGGCTCTTCCCTGCCCATAATGCTCCTTCACTTGTTGGAACCCTTCCCGTGCTTTGGTTAAATGTCATCTTCTTTGCTAGGCCCTTGTTGACTACTCTATTAACACACTATTTCTATCCCCTGTGCCACTCTCATTACTTTTATGTGCTTTTTGTTTTTATTGCACTTTTTACCATCTAAAATATTATGTTACAGGATGTTCATTTGCTTATGTTCTGTTCTCTATCTCTATTCTGTTTGAATACAAGTTTCATGAGGACAAGGATTCTTGATCATTTTTTTTTCCTGTTGTCCTCCAAGAACCAGACAAAGCTGAACATTTGAAGCTTAATCCATAACTATTTGTTAAATAAATGAATACAGCCCATGCATTTGACAGAGCTATTTTCACGTGGTTAGGGAAAACCCACAATGTCCTGGTGCTTTTTTTTTTTAACCTTTTTAAATGGAACTAATTATAGGTAGCACTCAGGATACTCCAAAGCATCCCTAGGGGGAGAAACACAACCAAACAGCAGATGTGATTAACCACAGACCGAGAAACATAACTGAGAAAATGGCCCTTTTTTTTTAACTGCATGTGGGTAAGATACTTCTGTTTTGAAACATTTGTGTTCTGCTTCAACAGGGAACCAAAGCTGACTTCACATGAGCACCTCAGTAGTTGTTCATAAGATAGTAACAAATTCATCACTTATAATGAACAAAATCTTGGGTTTCACTACCTTGTCCAATCTTGAAATGTGTTCTTTAATTCCTCGAATTTGCCTAGAAAATTTCCTAGTAACTCAAAGCATGAGACTAACTAATTTACAAAAAAAAAAACATAATATTAACCCAAGTTTTTCATACTATCTGACAATGAGTCATATAAGCAAAGTGTCTTAAAAGGCTGAATTAAACACAAGAAAAACTGTGGTACTACTTAGATTACTGCATATGGCAGAGCATGTTGTGTACTTCTAAACTGGACTGCACCATGGAAGATTTTCTAAATTTATTTAACTACAAGGCCCTTCTGGGAGTGGTACCACATGAGACCAGGTCACCACAGAATTCACTTAGAAATAAACTGATGAAACTAAATCAACAGAATTTAAAGCTGTAGAAGAAAAAAAAAAAGAAAGCTAAAATGCTTCCTATGTTTCTATTATCCTTAAGCGGTAGGTAATTATATTTTAAAAATTTTAGGGACTATGATTTTAGAAAAAGCTTCTAAAGATCCAAAAGATTCTCTAGTATTTTGTTTTTAATACTGTGACAGTTTCCCTCTCAGAGGAAATACCTCTCTGCTTTTTTACTGGCACAGGTGTAAATTATCCCTATCTGAGGCCATGCAATGGTCTAAATAGTGCTTAAGACAGAATTTAATGAGAAAACTAAACTAAATTAAATTGAGTGGGAATGAAGGAGGCAGGAGAGAGAAAATGAATACATACTGGAGGCTAGATACTTGCAAAGGTTTTTATTATAACTTGAAGGAATTTACTTTGCTGTGTCTGTGTATGAAATATGAAGATTAGCATATCTAAATATAAATATAAAATATAAATGCAAATATTTAAATATAAGTATTTCTTAAATGGTTCATATGACTGAATGCTTTAACTCAAGAAATACAGTATATCTTTGAAGTACTTTTATGAGGGCTCCTGCCCCACTTCCTCTTATGCTATTTGAGTATAATCAAATAGTTTCTATTGGCAGAATTTAGTACTGGAACCCTGGTAAGCTAATTCCTAGTCTCACAATTTTTTTCCCCTACTATAACATAACTTCAACAAATCTTTACAAAGATCCACGGAGTATGAAATTCTTAAACAGGATGCAGTGTGTATACCAGACACACTCTCTTACTTACATTGATGAGCTTTAAATGTGTATCTTACCTATAGTGCCCTTCCATCGGGAGTTGTACTGCGCCCTCATCTTCCATAGCCAGCATACTTTGTTCTTCCTGGAAAGACATTATAAAGTACATAAAATGAACCTGATGAATCTCCATTTTACATAAAAGAAGAAACACAGATTAATGTTTCATTATCTCATTAACCTCAGGACCTTCCACTTTGTTTGCATTTATTAATGCTAGCACAGGGCCTTTCAATAAAGCCTCAGCTACCAAGAACATAAGTAATTAATGAGAGTCTCATAACACAAAGTAATTTAAATGCTAGCAACAATCTCCTTCACGTCACTCAATGTAAAACATAGTTAATTTCCAAGTAGAATTTTAAAAAATTAATCTAAATTTGACAAGGACAAAAGTATGAGTAATGTAGTCAATTTTGTTGCTATAAAGTTGGAATTACATTTCCAGAATGTTCTAATAGGAGGAGATGAAGGATGTATTCACAGCAGTGATTCTCAAACTTTGTAAAAGAATCACTGAGAGATATTGCTAAAAACAGATTGCTGGGAAAGTTCTCATTCTGCCAGGCTAGAGAGATTACTGATGTCTACATTTCTAACAAGTTTTCAGGTGATGTTGATTGTGCTGGCCCAGGGACCACACTTTGAGAACCACAACATTCTAGAGACACAGAAAAGGTCAGCAGAAGGTATATTCCTGTATGCACCAAACACAAGTATGTCTTGATGGAAGAAGAAACACAATACTTACATGTAGCTTAGGTTTTGTTTTATCCTTCAGACTTCTTACAATGACAATATTCTACTCTTCCACCAAAAGCTGGAAATGCTTTAGATATTCATATATCACATTTTAAACTATATCTTTGAGATGAAGATAATCTATGGCTACCATACTGAAATGGCCTGGTTTACTTTTCAAATGATGTTACCATTAAACTTGCTCCATGTACCAAAAAAGAAAGTTATGGATTATAGTTTTTATTTAATGTGTTCATTTTCCAATGCATCAACTTACACTGCTCAAGCCTAAAGAATTATTTAGGCCACTTAAAAATATTGGAATTTTGGCTCTAACTCCGGGAATAAGATTTTAAATTTACAGACATGAAGAACTAGGTGATTCTGCTCAAATAGGAAATGATGCAAAAAAATAGGGATGGCCTTCAAGGTTCATCTCCTTCACTCTTTTAGTAGTTTAGCAGAGATAAGCTGGCCTAGCCCAGTTTAACCAGCTTAACCTAAACCAGCCATCCTGAATTCATTCCATTTAGTTTCAAGCCAGCTGCTAAAGAGACATGACCTTTGGCTGGTGCTATTCTTCTTGACAGGCGAGGCTGTCCCTGGGGTCCCCCTGTGTTCAAACCTTGGCCGCCCACCTGCATACTCCATAGTCTAAATGTTCTATGCCACATTTCTTGCAATGTATGTAAAGAGACAAAGTGTTTTCTAGCGCCTCTTCAGCTAACCTACGAATACGTAATACAATGTGGGGGCGGGTCTCATTTCACTTTTGCAGCATCTTCCCAACCTACTGGCCGAAGCGGGGCTGTCCCTACAGGAACTTTGGCTGTGATGCATACAGAATCTGTATGCCAAGTCTATGCCATGGAATTGTGCAGAGTCCAGGAAACTAAATGAGCTTCGCTACTTCTTTGCCTATATAGTCCCCACAGATGCTTACTATTTTATACTCCACGGAGCTAATAGCATACTCCTTAGTATTTCAGGAACTAATTCTATTCTTGTTCTGCTGTTCGAAGAAAAAAATTCTCTTAAGGTCCAACAGATGTATTTTATTACCCGCCTTTTATGCCTAGTCCTGATGTCATTTGGGAGTACCATTAGACATACTTCAAGGTGGATATATACTACTATTAGTTTGAAATGGCCTATTTTAGCACGAAGCTGCAGCCTAAAATTAGGCATGCCTTGCTACTGGGATTGGCAGACTTTATGCACTAGGTTATCTACATGATACAAGCTTGTATGTACAGCCTGGAGGCCATGGGCAGAACATGTATAGCCTTTCAGGTAGAAGAGATTATTTTGTGTATGGAAGGGGATACCTTAATATATACAGAGTAGCATAAAATTCAGTCATCCCAAAAGCTATAAAGTAGAACCAAGCTATAAGCAGAATGTAAATCTGTCCTTGTCTGTCCACTGAAAATGGAAGCCTGTTATGTAGTATCTCTTCTGGCCAGTTTAGAATAAAATGTGAAGTCAGAAAGGTTTAACAAGGAGAATAGAGGCACACACACACGCAAAAGCCGGAGGGAAGAACAGTGGCATCCATGCTTAGGTTACCTGGCAGCAGAAAGCGAAACCTCACTACTCAAAGTAACAGCAAAAATTGGACCAAAGCTTTGGGAACAATTTTGTTTTTCCTTCAGATGATTTTCCACTTTTCTTTCAAATTGCTTTCAATAATTATTTTGCACTCTGTGGCTTGTTAGCATGTGTGGGCTTTATACTAGTCATAATTCTATCCAAACAAAAACTCATCACCTCTAAAGATAGCATTTCCAAGCCATGCTTATCTGAAGAGAAGGGTGGCAGAGCAGCCGCTGCCTTCAGAGCCAGAAGGGAGCTGGGTGGGCCCTGGAGCGGGGATGGGGGCCCGGCTGCGTCCCAGGCAGCACTGGGAGGGAGACGTTCCAGGAGGAGAAGTAAAATCAGGCACTAGTTGTCACGACAGTCACAACCTGGGTTATCTCAGCCATGCGAGCAAAGAAAAATCATAAAGCTAACAAGGTGTCCACCACAGAAGTATCTTAAAATCAGTTCCACTCAGCACTTCTTTTACACAGGGTCCATCAAAGATATGTTGAGTTCTACAGCAGGGTACAATCAGCTGCAAGATACTAGAGGAGTAGTGATCAAAAGCTATTTACTCCAGGGTGTTTGAGGGCTTTGTCACTTTGAGGAAGAAATATTTATGCTGTGGTATAAAGCCATCTTTTAACTAAGATAGTCAATGCATTTTTAGCTACAAAATAAAAGGCAATGAATGCTACATCCACTAAAGGGTAGGGCAAATGATAATTTGAAAATGAATCTACTCAGCATCACTCAAATATTTACTGAGCATGTATGATGCAGTAGGTACATAATGAACAAGAAGAATAATCCAGAAGTTATTAATTAATCCATACAGTGATTCTGTATTAAGTACAATCTCCCTGATGAGTAATCTGTTAGACACTGGGGTACAACAATGCAAAGAATGATAAGCCCCTCTCTTAAAGAGCGTAAGTGCCTCCACGGCAAGCGGAGGAGCGGACGCTGGACAAAGGAAGAAATGCTTGGTAGGAATAAACATGATAGGGAAGCATAAAGATCAGGAATAAATGATATATATTTGCATGACAATGAGAAACTAGCCTGGCTAGAGCTAAAGGCCTGTGTTGAGTTGAAGTGGAAAATAAAATTATAGTCACTTTCTGTGTTTATGGTAAATGATGTGATATGTGTCAAAGGATATCCTGACTAGGAATTGTATTTCATAGCACCATAAGTTGTAATTCATATATCCTGCTACCTACCAAATGCACTATCCTCTAGCTACCTTTATCAACACCTATTATATATCCATTTTTCAGCAAAGGCTGTGTCTTGTGTAGGAGCTCTCCAATATCTTGAAGTACACATTAGCAAAAGAAGAGAGCCAATATTCACAAGCAAGCTTACGGCATTAAGGAGAAAGTACTCAGCAATTTTAGAATTCACATATCTTCAAAAACGAAAGGGACTTCAAAATTCAAGTTCAACCTCTTCACTTATACAAGAGGAAAACAAGGCCTTCACAGTCGAGCCATTTACTTCCCTAACTACTAACAGAATAGGTACTTCAAACATTACATATGATACATTTACATCTATAAATGTCATGTTTATAAATAGTTCTTATCAGTTCCAATGTTTAGAAAAACCAATACATAAAATTTCACTACTGAAAGCTTGAAAGGATAAATGGAGGTGAGAGATTCGTATAGAATACGTACAAATACATGAAGGAAACATATTGTTTGGCTATTTGATTCAGTGTCTCTAAGTAGTTATAATAAATTATCATAAATAGAAAATTTAATAAAGTAGCATTATATTTAGTATATGATTATTTCTGGAAACTCAAATGTGGTTCTGGGTAGCAGGAAAGTGCTTATTTTAACTCAGAATCACCTAGAGGTCTTATTAACATAGGTCACTGATCCTGTCTCCCTCAGCCTGGAGGAAGGTCCAAGATTTTTCATCTCACACATTTTAGGTGTTGGCCGAAGCAGCAGAAGTTCTAGAACTACACTTCAGAAAACCACTAATCTAGGAAGGAGAACATACTTGCCCCACCCAAAGATTCGCTTATACATGACATCTATCTGTGGTGATTAAATCTCACTGCCTAAATCCCCAACCAAGTCTGACTCTTCTAAGCAGTAACACATTCTCTGCAACTTCATTTAATGGTACTTGTTTTCAGGTTGTTTTTGTATTTTCTTAGAGTTTTTCATGATCCTGTTTTATATAGATCACAAGGCCCAACTTGCCCTTTTTTTGTTTTCTCTTAACTGTACTTTAGAATGAACCTTCAGGAAATAAAATGTACGGATATGATAATTTCCAAAAACCTGAATTTCCAGGATTTTATGTAACCTAACCCCCCCCACCCCCAGAGCAAGCCTTCTGCTGGAGTTTTTTGCTTTTAACAGTAGTCTTTTTGTCAAATGTGTACGATGTCCTAGAGAATATTTAAGTAGGAAGGAAGACATGTTGGTACTCTGAGCACATTTGGACATCCAGAATTTGATTCTTCAGTCTTCTCTTTACACAGCAATGTGCAAAATGTCAGGGTTCCAATATTCATTTCTACCCTGATTATAATCCTTTCTTTCTAAAAACTGAAGCATATGCATATGCATATGCATGAAGTACATGAGAATTTGGAACAGAAGCTCTGCGACCTTGGACTGGCCTGTGTAGCTATTTATTCTGCTTAACTCATTATTGAATTTTAAGGTCAAATGAATGTTTTCTCAGTGCAATAAGACCAGAAATGGGCTACTGATAGGAAAACCCTGGAGGACAAAGGTACAAGCTTGTAACTATCATCAAAAGGACGAGAGGTGAGTTTACTTTAAATTCAAGTCTCAGGGAGCTGAGATATTTTTGCTATTTCTCATCTTGCCAGATCATGATCAAAGTTACTTAATTAATTTGAGCAATTCAGAAATGCAACATTTCTGGAGATCTTGTCCATTTTCCACCTTAATGTACAATCTCCTGGAAGACTGGGACTTGGTACCAAATGCCACAGTAAGAAGATTTCAGGGGCATCCATAAGCTCAAGAAAATAAGACACTGAGGTCTGGGCAACCACGTGGGAAATCAGCCAGAGGTTAGGTTTTAGTGTCATCTCCCTACATCCGCTCACTCTCTTCACTGATCCTACTCTTACAATATTACTTCAAATTAGTATATAAACATCTTTGAACTTCCTTATCTCTCCACAGTTTGATATAAAATCATCAGTCTCTGAAAGCAGTTATAACTATATCTCAATGCTTAATCATAGATTATTTCTTTATTGCACTAGTGGTTTTCTCATTTTTTGTGTACTAAGGTTCACCATATTAATCTTTTGAGATTTTGAGGATCTTTAAGCCAATCCCATGAATGCATGAAAAACTAGAATACTCAAAAAGACGTAAGACAAGTCATCACGACTCATGTATGAAAATCTTCTGTCTGCAGTGGAACCCCATGGGAAAGGAAAAGGAACTACCAATAATACAACACGGAGCCTGATAGGTGTAAAATGCTGCATAGAAACTTGATTAGTTTTGCAGAATAATTTGGCCTTACAAAATGACAAAGGAAAACCCAAGATTCCTATAACATTTACTAATTAATTTCCAAGAGGAAAGAGAAAATATCTATGGTTAGAAAAATTACTCTGTAGATGGGAAAAGGAAACGCATTACCTAGCATCTGTGGAAGCAAGAAAAATGGAAAAAATGATGCACAATTCTTACAAAATATTATTTTTAAATTTTATTTCTATTTACAAAGAAATTCTTTTATGTTTTACAACCTATAAGCTTAGTCACTTTACCAAATGTATGGGCCATGTTTTTTCATTTATGTTTTATAGCTTCAATGCACTTTAAAAATGTTATGATTAAATAGCTTTCAAAATAGATCCATATTAACATATTAATTTTATATATGCCAAAAAACCTAAAATAACTTATTTTAACTTATAAAACAGAATAGGATAAATCAGTATTTTGTGAAGATAATTAAAATACCAAAGTTTCTCATAATATTTATTCAATCCTAAATCACTTTGAAAGCAAATCAAGACATTTTTCCTCATATATTTTGCCTATTTCAAAAAAATTGAATTTTCTTTAGAATCTTTTGATTAAATGTTTTTCCTAGAAAAATACTATCCATAATAACATATCTCTTTTTCTGTCACATATTCAATCAAAAAGCAATCATTGCCTGGTGCTAGAACATATTTTCATATTAGCGAATTTCTGCCATCCATGAGTGAGAAGTCAGAAAAATAAGCCTTACAACTCAGGGGGTAATTAAGTACAAAGTCTTTGCATATTTCATGGGAAGGGAGGTGGTTTCCTCATGTAACATATTGGCTCTCACTCTCCCTCTGCTTAAATTTTTATGGCTTTAAAAATTAAACTTCCAAGTCAGTTGTTGGTAGGCACTGTCTGAGGATAAAAACAATCATTAAAGATTTGCAAAAAACTATCACTGTTTTTTTTCCTTCTCCTTCATTACAAGACAGTGGTTTTACCACGACTGACTTACTTCTTTTTCAGCATCTTCTAGTTTCTTCTTCTTACTTTCAGGCATTAAATCATCCAACCAGCTGAGCTCCCTTTTGGTAAATAAGAAGTCCATCAACTTTCTTACAAATACCAGTGCTAACACCTAAAGAGAACAATAAAAAAGTTTCAAATGGAAAATCTAGGAGACATATTTATTGCATGGAAGAAATGAGTTAGTCTTGACTAGGACCGACGTTAAAGTAACATTTGAAATATTTGTATATGAAGCATTGTTTGATCCTTCTTTGCCTTTCCAACTACACAGTCAAAAGAATAGCTAAGATTTTACTCATTGTTGGAGTTAAATAAGCTACTTTAAAATAAGATATATTTGATTTTGTTTCCTTAAATATATGAAGTGCCTAATTTATACTATAGTAAATGAACATTAGAACATCCTCTTCTATACTGATCTTTTTAAAAATTACTTATGGTTACTCAAACTCACTGTAGTTTTCCAAGGTGTTTGAAATTTGTCTGAAACATTTAAATTTTATCTTTTAAAATCCCCCTAACTTTGCAAGTAATTCTGTTAGTGTACCTTTTACATTGAATCCTGAAATTTATACTTTTTTATCTAGCTTCAATTAACTACTACAAACATTAAAAATGACAGACAAAATGAATCAGCGAAATCCATGATGTTCTCAAATGCTGTCTGAGTAAATAGTTTTAAAGACCAAATTTATACTAGAGTTTCCAATAATTGTTCAAAATGATTCAGTTGTTCCAATTTTAGTTCACATATTTCCAAAGAGATTTGGAGATCAGAGGAAGAGAAAAGAGTTGACAGAAGTTTCTTACCATCATAGGAAAAACAATAGCAGCTCTTGAAACTTTTATTATCCATAAAAGGCCAAGACAACTCATCTGAATTACTGTGAAGAGATGGACTTTTCGGAGTGGGACATGCCTTAGATATATGAAATCTGGTTGATGTTTTGCAGGCATCCAGAAGAGCTTTATTCTATCAAACAACTAAAAGATTAAACAGACTAAATTACACCGAAGAATAAAACAACAATAAGAGTAAAACAAGTACTTATTTAAACAGGTCTAAAATTTTAGATTTACACTGACTTATGTGATAATCAGGTACCAGGACAACAGGGTTGATATACTCACAATGAAACACTACATTTCAGTTTAATAATTTCCTACATTTTCTTGAGCGTGGAGACAGGTTGTAGTTCAGAGTTTATGCTGAATTCTGGAGAGCAGAGCCCTACGAGGCAAGGTGTCATCCTCGTTTCATCGTCACATTATAATCCTTTTCTCTTACCCCACAAATTTGTGCTTCTTGGAATCCCATGCTCAGCTTGCTTCTCTCCTGGAATGGTTCAGTTTCCCCCAGCTTCCACCTTCACATACTTGCTAGTAATTCTTACACTTGGTTCTCTCCCTCACTCTCTCCCAGAGCTCTATATCCTACACAGCTGCTGTGCAGAATGCCTTGAACTCTTCATCTGAACTCTGATGTCTTGACTATGCCACTTTGATCCCCAACAAAGGTTTTGATGTTGTCTTTACAAACACAAATGTCTTTTTGTTTGTTTGATCATTTTGTTTCTTGTTTTTTGAGACAGGGTCTCACTTTGTAATTCAGGATGGTCTTGAACTCACTATGGAGCCCAGGCTGCCCTCAAACTCTCAGCCTCAGCCTCCTGAGTGCTGTGATTACAGGCACATGCCACCACTCCCAAATTATGACAAAAACATCTTAACCATAAATATTTACATAACCAATATGAACTTTAGTTAATAAAGTGTTTTTTCAAAGTGACTTGGTTAATTCAGTTTAACTTCTTGATTAATTTCTTGTGTTGCACCTTCAAACCATTTATGTTTTCAATCAAATTTTATTAATGTTATTTAAATTGTGCCGTAAAGGTAGTACAATTACTTTGTAACCATATAATACTATTTTAACTTTGACTTTGAGCTCTTTTTAATCAAGGAAACCAAATTTTCTCAATTTGTTTTATAAATTAAATTTTCACAAGGTTAAATTTTCAATCACAATTTACTTAGTGATGAATTGTATTGTATATTAGTTTTAGCTTATATGGGTCATTTTGTCTAATTTTTCTCAGGCAAATTTTTGCAGTTTTCAATGTTTCCAGTGAGAGATGATTGTTTAGATTCAATCACTGGTTACAGTCAAAGTCACTGTTCTATTTTGTACCATTTCTTCACACTGGGTTACTTTACAAAAAAGGAATATTAAATTATTAGTATTTCTTAACGAATTTATAGGAAAGCTGTACATAATTTTGAACAAATATTTTAAAATTAATATGTACAGGGACAATGATACAGAGTAAAAATGATGATCAAAATATTCCTTTTTAGTGAAGCCTATTTGTACATATACCAAGAATATTCAAAGCAACTCACACCTGTCTTTCTTTCTGTATTCTCTGCCTTATGGCATGGCATTACCTGTCTTCCCTCAGTTGTTTAGCCAGGATCATAGGTGCACTAGTTCAGGCACTGTACAGTCACCTCCTCACATGCATTCGTACCTTCCGCAAACATTTACTGAAACCTAGTGTGTAGCGCATTGAATGATGAGCTCACCCCGTCTCACCTCCCTCTCCATACTGTCCATATACACATTACTAGGTCTTCTTATTTATATTTCCTAAGTACTGTATCTCTCTAAATTAGAAGTCATAAAACTTGGTGCATGGTGGAGGGAAGAGTAGGAAAGAAATAAAATAAAATCCTTTGGCTTACAACTGAATATTTCCATTTCTACAGAACAAATTTTCCCCAGCTACCATTTCTCCATTTAGGAAGCTATGTTATTGCATAAGCATACTTCAGTGTGTGGGTGCTTCGATTGTTATTGTTTAAATGGCACATTTGCTCTACTTTGGATTCCTAAAGTGTTGGAATGAATATAGATGTGGTTATATATCTGAATACAGAAACAGCATTCACGAGAACATTGTGATCTGTTTTCTCTGCCATGTTTCACAGTGAGAAGCCTACATAGTAAGTATCTTCATGTTGCCAAACAGTCAGGTAATCTATAGATTCCCCCAACTTACAGGGTATGAAAGTATCATGGTCTTTAGCCACAGATATTTATTAACCTACTTAATTATCATTAATTAGTAATAATAGTTATGACAAATGTATACTGAATTTTACATTTGGCTTTTATCATGCCTCAATCTTACTGCTCTATTGCCACACCCAGTTAGCTACAATTCCCAATAGGAATTTCAACTCCTGAGCCTGGGGCGTTCTTAGATTTTCACTAATCTCTTTCTCAGGGTGAGACCCTGTTTGTTTAACATGTGCCTGGGCTTACTTTTCTGTTTATGATATTTAAAACTCATTATATTTAACTTGTGGCCTCTTGGTAATTTTTTCTTCAATTTTTATCTGCAAAACTCCCAAATAATTACAAAGTTTGACATGCTTATTTAATTCTAAACCATGAGTATAAAATCATGTGAGTGGAACTGGGGGAAAATCTGTTGAAACTTATGAAAATGATTTTTTCTTTGTTTTTTAAACTTCTGCTACTGTATTTATGTGAGCCTGGGGCCTAATAATAAATACTCACTTACAGATGAAATTAGTACTTATGGAACTTTTGCCAAAGGCAAAAAACAAAGCAAAAAACCCTCAGTAAAACAAATAAATAAAACTTCCTCAGGAATCCTCCCTGTATGCCTTACCAAACCAATTCTATCAAAATACACTTTTCACACATGAATTTTTAAAGGAGTAAATAAATTCTTGAGTAAAATTTAAATTCATAGAACTTCTCAAGCACCCCATGCTCCCAAATTAATTCTACCCAGTGCTGAGATGAAAAGGCAGACTAGTATCTATCCATTGAGGTTCAGGGACCTCACAACGGCTTTGTGCGCAGTTTCGCCACAGTTCTGATACCCAGCACTGCCTGATCTCCCAAATCCAGAAGCCAGTGGGTGGCTCGCTTAGGAACAGAGACACTGTGCTGCCTTTTTCTCAGTCAGGCGACTGCGCTCCTATATGTTCTGAATAGCAATGGGACTCGCTAGAGCCTAGAAAAAGCTGTTATTTAGATTCTCCTTTTAGTTGACAAAAAATTATGCAATAAAAATCCTCAAACTTAGTCTCTTTCCAGAAAATTAAAGTGTTTGGCTAAATAATACTAAGTTATGAAATAAGATTAGTCAAAGACAAATTTATATTATAGCAATTTAAATCATAGCAATCTATATCAGTTTTCTGGGGCTGTCACAATCAATTGCCACAACTTCTTTCTTAATGACCTAAAAATGCCCTAGAAAACTTCTTCCCTTCTCCAGGCCCTTGTGGCTCCTGGCATTCTTGGTTGGGGGGGACCAAGACTGAGATCTTTTCTTTATCCGCACATGGCCCTCTTCCTTACGTCTCAGGGTGTTTCTTCTCTGCTTCAAAGGACCCAAGTTGTTAGATTCATGGCCTATTTAACTGAGGTCTGTGAAAGTACAGTTAGATATCTAATTCTAATTCCAAAACCTCTTTCCAACCAAGGTCATATTCAGAGATCCCAAGAGGACATGGGTTTTGAGGGGACACTCACTATTCAGCCCAAGGTAGTGCTGTAAAAGAAATAATCAGGAAGAACTTGCCAATAGCCTCTGCTATGACTTAAAATATAATGGCTCACTTCTAAGGAACAGAAAAAGTAGACCGTGGCCACCTGCAATTCTGGAGAGTAAGTTAAAAGGACCCCCCCATAGTTTCTATGTTTTAAGTGCATAGAAGGATCCTGTGGAGAGCTCTTGGGGCCAAAAAGCTCTCATCTCAACATCATAGACAGACTATGCCTCTTGCTTGCAGCTATCGTGAAGTAGATCTTCCAGCCTTCAGATAACTGTGACCCTCACAGCAGCTATGCAAGACCTCTTAAACCAATAGTACCCAGCTAATCTGTTCCCAAATTCATACCCCCCAAAACACTGAAGTAATAATAGTTTGTTGTTTTATGGTGCTGAATCGCCTGGTAACATTTTTAGGGAGCAATAAAAATCTAATACTATATCTAAGAACTTTACCTGAATTCCCTTTAGAGATGAAGCACCCATGTAAAGAAACACTCCATAGAGCACTGGCATGGGAATATACTGTCAGAGAATAATTAAAGGAAAGGCACATGTTATTTTCCAATATGTGGTCATGGTATTTTGCAATTACTGAAGAACAAACTTGGGGAAAAATTATTTTAGAAGCAGTATAATACAGAACCAGAATATATGAGTTCAAATTCTACCGCTAGTATTTTTTAGCTTTGTAACTTGAGGTAAGTTACTTAAGCTCTTTGTGCCTTAGTGTCTCAATATCTAAAAAGATATGACAGTGATAAGGTTGTTATAAGTATTTGTTAGGTGAAAACCTACTTTTTTGAAACCACACGATACACAATATAACAGTAATACTGACTATTACTATGCTACAATAATTTTTGGGGGGACAGGGTTTCACTACGTAGTTCAGGCTGGCCTGGAACTCACTACATGCCCAGGCTGGCCTCAAACTCACTGCGATCCTCCCACCTCAGCCTCCCAAGTGCTGGGATTACAGGTATGCGCCACCACACCTGGCTATGCCATAAATACTATCACTATGCCACTTTAAAGACAATTTACTTTTTATTTCACAGTAGCAAAACGTTTGGTTTAAAGAGAAGAATGAAGCTTGTGTTAAAATTTGGTCTTCTCCTGAATTATGTCAGATATTTAAAAACATGTGGATTGTTGAAATTGTCTTTTTTAAACATCTCATCATCATTCTATGTTAATAATTACTTATATGGCACACAAGCGCTTCTTAAAGTATAACTGTTTCAGTGATTAAATACAAATAGTTATGTAAATTATTAATCATGCAATTAAAATTTCAAATTATAAGCAACTAAAAGTAGTTATTGTTTCTAATACCATTAACACACCTTGGAAATATCTGCCAAAATTACATGACAAAATAATCACTCCTTAATATTCTTCAAAATGGATTCAATTACTTTAAATATGAAAAAATAAGTATATGAAATGGCAATATAAGTGAAAATTTTTACAGAGCATTTAAAATATATACAGAGCATATGAAATAGACCATTTAAATATAAAATATATTTATACCTCTACCAGGTAATATTAATTACTAATATATCTGTCCACTGACAAGAAAATGGAAACTTCAATTTTGTGTAAGTCTACAAGTGACTTCAGGTCACAAGTCACTTTGCAAACAATAGATGATTTCCATAACTTGGTCACCATTTCAAAACTGTTATTACAAATTACACATCAGATTTCATTCTGCTAGTGTAAACTTTTAGGTATATTCTAACAAGAGAACATATTTCCCTGCCCCCTTAGGTTAAGAGTAATTACATAAACATGCTAAAGAAATCCATCACTTTCATCACATGCTATACTATACTTGCAAATTTATGTCTGAAATGCAACTGAAAATTTTAAATATAGTCTGCCTCCTCTCAAACTCACAAGTGCAGATCTCATTACCTTCAGAATACTAGTCATAAAGACCGACGAACCCATAAGAATAAAAATCATAAGCCCAGTAACCCTTTGTTCCCGAATGCCAAGGAATTTGGGCTGCTCTCCTGGAGCTGAGCACTCCGACTCCAGTTTCAGGCTGTTGACGTGAGTGATGGAGAGGACCGTCGCAGCCACAAACCACGGCAGGCCCATGACGGAGCACACACCGAGCATGACGGCCACCATTAACAGGTCCAGGTGGTAACCACAGCCTTTCTGTTAAAAACGAAAGAAAGGAAAGGAACTGTGTCAGCAGCGGGGCTAAGGAGGGCCTGCTTGTGAACAGCGTCCACTTCCTGACAACGCACCGAAGGCCCTTCAAAGCAGAGCTCCTGGAGATAAACGCTCTGGTCCCGAGGGCCCTTATTTCTCTCAGTGTGTTGCTTTTTATTCGAAAGACTAACACAGAGCCTAAGCTCCCTTATTTACGTTCATTTTTATCTCTACAAAGTGTGATCCTGTTCTTATGCATTTCCCTTTCAACACTAGAGTAATTCAGCTTCTCCTTAAAATGATAATTTTTGCATTTTATATCTTCTTTATAACTCTATTCCAGTATCACTAACTTCATCTGCAATTTCCACTCGATATCACGAACTTGCAGATGCTTCGAGTTGAAGTGCTTTCTTAGAGCAGGGAGCAAATGTGAAGAAAACTGATGCAATTTGGGTACGTGGGCCTGCTTTCCACATAGGGTGGTTAGTGACGTCTCGGAGACAGAGCTCAGAGATGGGATCAAACAGCACCTCCCTTTCCCAGCATCCCTGTGGGCATTAACCACGTGAAATTTCAAAAGTAGCAAAAGCCCCCTGGCATATTTATGTTTCAATTCTTGCTTTTAATTTTAAAAATACCACTTCATAAGTGGCTAAGAGTGTAGGTTCGGGTCACAGACTGCTGTGATCAAGTACTGGCCCCACAATTATCTTGAATGAATCACTTCACCCTCCTTGGCCTCTTTTTTTTATCTGAAGAATGGTGAGGATAAGACTAGAAAGCATCTTACTGGTATGTTGTGAGATTAAATTGTTTAATTTTGGCAATCATTTAGAGTAACATCTGCTATATAACAAGCACCCAGCAAATATTGGGTATTATTACATTCTAGCGCTTGAACAATGCATTTTTCTTTAGTTCTCATTTTGTTTCAAGGATCTTCGGTAAAACAATGTTTCTGAAGCACAGATAATTTAATTTATGAATATTGCCCGGTTTTTAGACAATCATTAGCACAACAGACAATCAAAAAAGTTATAGATTGACTTTTTATAAAAGAAATATATATCACTGAAACATAGACTTAAATTTAATAATCATAATTCTAAAATAAATGTGGCAGTTACACTTGGTATGATCCTGGCCATAAATGGCCAAGTCTTCAGTAGGAATAGTTTTCCGCTTTTCAGAGGCAGTTTTAGCAAACTGTGTGTACTTTGTAGTTATTACAAAAGCTGAAGTATAAATTATTGGAACATTCGTTACCTCTTGTCGTGGTAGTGTTTTCTGTTTGTTAACTGTTTTTTTATTAAGAAAAGGATTGTTAAAGTCACTTGTAGTTCCTTTATCTTCTGCTAGTCCTGCTAAAAGTACAAGTGATGACAGGAGGAACACAGGAAATATGGAGCCAATGTCATTTTTCTCCTGTATCATCACCAAGTCAGTCACACCCTCTCTTGGGTCAGTTTGCTTATGGCAATGCCGCTCTTCACTGAAAAGTCCAGACTCAGTTTCCCCAGTGAGTATGACTCTGGAAACTTCATCACATATACCTCAGGATTTTCACTGATAGGAGCTGGGAGTGGGAAGAGAATCATTCTGGTGTATGCAAAACCAAAAAGCTTCAGGAAGATTTGCCAGGGCCATAGTAAGATCCCTGGCCCTTTTATAGACTTTGTGGAAGATGTGGTTCCATAGCATAGAGTTGATCCTTTTAAAGGGCAGTGTCCTAAGTAATTACAGCAGTGCTTTGTCCTAAGGATTCTATAATGAGAAAGATCTGAAGGAGTGAAGGGCCGACCACTGGCTCTAAGGGAGGGGAAAGCGAATACCCCCAGGCACCTCTGTGAAGCTTAGTACTGCTGAGTGGGAACAGAAACTGAGAGGCTGGTGGTCATGAAATGAGCATGAGAAGATGGCAGAGCACACAGCTTGTGAGCAGAGCTTGTGATTAAAGCATAAGCTGAACTTTCTCAGGCTTTATGTTCCCTGCAATTTATAGTATAATATGAAGAAAGTCTTCCTCATGACAGTGATTTCCTGTAGCTTTTTCTGGGTGTTTTCTAAATATAATACAAGAAGTGGACAAAACAATCTTTCAGAGGGGATCACTTTCTTCTAAAATGTAGAAAGAAGGCTTTGTTATGTACAAACATAATATAGTAACTTCCCTCTCATTATGCTGTACAACAATAGAAGCGTCTTGACTTAATGCAAACCAAGGGAAATAAAGCCGTTTTGGCACTTTCACTAATTAATCAGCGACCTTCTTCTTGCCTTTCATTTAAAATGCCTTCAAAAACTTGGCCCTTGTAACCAAATTATTAACTGATAAGCATGCCAGCCAAAGGAAAGTATCCTTTTGTCAGAGAGAGAACTCTGCACCTTCTAACATATTTCTGTAGATTTTTTTCTCAAATAAAGACAGAAATGGAGTTTATATTCTCACAATCATCTATGAATCACGGGAAACGGACATATGGGAGGAGAACGGAGCATAGCAACAGGTGATGCTACACCAGACCCCACTAAAACCAACATGCAGCAAGACAAGAGGCCAGCCAAAAGGACCATCTGATACCCAGATGCCACTGCTGAAAAAATTCATTTCAACGCTTGGCAGCAATTCCCTGCATCTGTCAAGTTAACCACATAAAAGACTATAGATTGACATGAAGAACCGGGCTGACAAAGAGGGCAAAAAAGAACATATCAAATGCCATAATCATCAAGAGAATGTGGTGCCAAACGCATGTTGCAAATGCATTCATTTCCTCAAGTGATCCAGGATTGTATTGCTGTTTATTAAAAATGATGTCAAAAGAAGCTTGAACTGTCTATGGAAACATGTAGAAAAGCCCACAGTTGCATCTTAACAGAAACTTTCTTTCCTGCAATATAATGTCTTTCTTTTCCCTTATAGAGATTACTTTAAAAAAAAAAAAGGTGTTATTTTGAATGGTTTTAAAAGGGACTCAGTTAACCTATGTCTATCCCACTTCTCTAAGGCAGAAACAAACAAATAAATGCTAGAGACACTATGATTTATATGTGTATCTATAGATAACATATATGGTACTTTTCATTCTCAGATTTTTACATTGGCAGCTTATTTTACTTTTGAATGAACCAAAGGAGTATGAGTTTGGAGTTTCATTAATTTTGTGCTCCTTCACTCTCAGATTACAGTGAGGCCCTTAGCTGGGGAGTTAGGTTTTAGCCTTCCCCCTATAACAGTTTTATTGTGTGTGTAATCACATCTTTATTGGCCTAAGAAACATCACGTAAAAGACAGTAACTACTTATTCTGATAACACAGGTGAAGAAACACTGAAAAGGTCTAAAATACGCCTGGAGAGGTGAGGAATGAAATGTACACTTGAGGTGACTCAGACATACAGTGTAAACTTAGGTACATGATGAAGAGTCTACAAGGTGCCTTGTGCAGAAACTAGAAAATACAATTCACTGAACAAATTCAGGGAATGTCCAACTAAGGTAAAAATGGATTCTAAGTGAAAAAACAAAATTAGTAAAAGCTAAAATTTAATTAACTTATGGTCTGAAGGTATATTCGAGAAACATCTTTTCATGAAAATGTGGCTCAAGCCAAACTCAGGAGACTTAGCAAACATTTCAGAGAAGCAACAGGTGGGGAGAATGGCCAATGGGACAAGCTGTTCTGAGAAAGCGGAGTTCAGAGAAGCTGATGTTTTTGTTGTTAACAGGAAAATCAATAATAAAGTCCACATTATAGTAAGGTTTATAGGAGACAAGGGCCACAGGCCAAAAATAGGTGCTCAGTAAAGATAAAGTATGTCCCCACTGAAACCAACTTGCTTTGAAAATATCCTTTTATGGAAGAAAACTGAAATTCAGACTGAAGAGTGACCAAAACCAGACTGAACCCTCCACCTCTGGCAATGCGGCAGAGGTGATGAGGAAGCCAGATTGCTCTACTGTTCACTAAATCTGGGATGTTGCGTTATGAAAATACGAGTCATTCAATGATATAATTAATAATTTGTACAATAAACAAGGGTTTAAAAATTTACCTTGGGTTTGTTTAGTACAAATATGAAATGATTCAGCTTTGCATTTCATTCTATAAGTACAAGAATTTGAGAGAACTATTTAAGAATGCTTCACTATATTTCAGTTATTGTGTATTATACATAAAAAAGAAACTAGTATGCTGATTTGTAGCTTTGAAATGGATGTGAATGTCAAGGCCCTAGTGTCCCTTACGAAGAACAAGAAATTGTGAGGCTGAGGCACAAGCATGGTCAAGAAGGTATCATCCCCTAGAAATCATCATTTACTTTCAGCTTGTTTTAATATGATTCCATTAATACCTAGACACAATACTGCCTGCATCAATTTAACTGATAGCTATACACAGGATTTCTCAGCAAAATCAGAGGGATTTCTGCCTTATTACAAAAGCTAAAATAAGCTTATGTTGAAAAGTCAACAATGACTATATGGCTTACTTCCTAAAGTACTGGTCTTCTAGTTCATTTTAAAATGTGTTATACAAGCAGAATCGTGCAGCAGAAGTGTGCCAGACCCATAAAATGTGTTGTACAATGAAATATATAGTCATTAACATGATATGTAGTATGAATATATATTCAAATGTAGTAAGAATATATGCACTTAGGGATCGGGGCATAGCTCAGTTGGGGGTACAGTAGGGTCAAAGGATGTGTAAGGCCCTGGTTTTGATTTCCAGTATCCAAAAAGTAAATAAATGAATAAAATAAAGTAAAATATACTTAGGCACACATAAAAGTGCAAACAATGTTATCTGTAAGTGATGAAATTTTAGTGGTTTTCACTTCTATCATTTAACATTTTGTATTAACTGATATTTAAATCAGAATTATATTTTGCTTTACAATCAGAAAAATGCAAAAGTTATCAGAGTAAAAAAAGAAACAAGTATCTAGCATAAAATATTTCCTATATCTTAGACAGTAACAAACATATTTAACATCATGTGCTTAAACTTGTTTTATGTCTACTTAACTGTGTAACATTAATAATAAAGTTTTGGTGATATTTACTTTGGTACAATCCCGATATTTTAACAGTGATTATTTTGATGCTTGATATTAAATAGCCAAGCTATTAACTCAGAAATATGAATTCTTTAGTTAAGAAATAATTCTATAAATACCTCAAATTTTCCAATTTTGAGTGGCATAATTCTGTGCCGTCTGCATCTAACATATAAACTTATGGACCGAACAAAAATATTTGACTTCCTCTTTTCTATGTGAATGTCTCTTATTTCTTTCTCTTGATTAATTGCTCTGGCCAACACTATATTGAATAAAGCAGTGTGAGTAGACACCCTTGTCTTGTTCCTAATCTTATAAGAACTGCTTCTAATTTTACCCTATTCAATATTTTGCCATCCGTTTGTCATATTTACATTCTATAATATGTTGGTGTATGATCTTTGTATATCTAATTTGTTCAGGGCTTTTTATCATGAAGGAATGTTAAATTTTATCAAACAATTTTTTTTCTGTAGCTATTACAATTAGTAGGTGTTAATAATGAAATTTTAAAAATTAAAAATATTTTTGCCAATTGATGTCACATTGACAGCTAGAACCATGGCATTTACACCATGGTAATGAGCAAAACTTATAAATCAGAGTCTCGCTCTCTTTTTGCATAGAAGACTGGATGTTAACCTGATTTTTGAATTAGAAGAACATGCCTCTGGTCTAATTCTTAAAACTTTATAAGATTATTTTTTTGGCAGTACTGGGGATCAAACTCAGGACCCTGCGCTTGCTAGGCAGGCACTTATTCCACTGAGCCATATCCCCAGCCCTATAAGATTATTTTTAAGAGCATGTTTAACAATTAAACATTTTAATTTAACAAAACACAGGTGAATTGAATTCATTCCTTTTTTACATGGTTTTGAGCATCTTCAGTTACTTTCAACAGAGAATCAAGAAGACTCTTTAAGCGAAACATACATTCTCACTAATACACAAAGTCCCTTTTAGTGAGATTTACTACATGTAATTGTGCTTTGTAATACCTATGTGATTATTATATCTACTTATATATAGTTATAATTTATAGTTACAATAGTTATAATTTAATCAGAGATGTAATGTGAGATTTTTAATCATTCTAATATATTTATAAAATTCTATAAAGCATGATTTCTGTTTCTCTGACAACTCTCTTTCCTAGACTTTACAGGATATGTGAAGATAGCTGGAAATTCCCTCATGATACCAGAACAAAACGAGGTTGTATATGTTCTGTTTTTAAAGAGTATGATTCTGATTACCTTTAATCATTCAATGACTTCATTGAATTTATTTTATGTTTCTATAAATGATAGTATTCATATTGCATATCTCAGACAACCTACATACCAGTAAAAAATTTTGATTAATCACAACTGGAAAATGACATGTATAAAATATAAATATATACACATTTAGTTATTCTTCCTGTAAAAAATAATTATCAAAATATTCAATAAAACCCAAAGATCTAAAACATGTCTGGGTTTTGTTGTTATAGCTATTACAAACAGAATAATACATACAGATAATTAAGACTATAAAAAATATCTGAAGATGTGATTTAGCCTAATAATAATTAATATGATGTAACAGACATACTTATGATCAAATAAAGGAATCCTAGTGGAATCCTAGATGTAATATGAGTTGGTAAAATCATATCTTGTCAAAATTAATAATTTTACTAAACTATGTTAAAGATGCTAAATTAGAACTTTGACGATGTTCTTCATTCTAAGCTTTGAAGATAAGGTCTCATACTTTAGAGTGTAGTCAAGGGCCGCAAACAAATTTTCATATCATTGTAAGACAAAGTATCATGTAAAACAATAAAAATTATAAACCTGAAAATACTATTTTAATACTTTTCATTGTACAAATGAAAGCAGAATATAGGCAGTCTATTGAATATTATTTGGAAGCAGTTAATTCAGAATTAAAGTCACTATTAAAAACATACCTTGAGTTTATGTTCTTTCCTGTTGATGATGACAGCTGTAATCTGTTGGTCCATAAAAATTAGAATAGTACACAGCAAAGCTGGAATAATAGCAGCGATTACTGTCCACCATGGATTTGGGCCTAAAGGTGTAACAAACCACCCACGATCATCTCTAGTAGGCTGGAAAATAAAAGAATGTACATATTAGTAGCTGGATTACTGAATACCAAATTAAGTTTTATAGACACCACCAGGAAAGCCTTTACTATAAGTTGACAAAGTGAATTGGGATAAAAGTAATAATAATGATACCCATGAAGCACATATAAGATAACCAGCACTGCTGTCAGTGATTTAACTATTTTAACTTTCTGTTTCCTTCACAACAGTCTACAGCAAATTATATGAATAAGAGAAGTGAGGCATACATCAACTTAGTAAAGTGCCCAAATTCCTAAATCTAGTAAGTAGCAGAGATGGAGTTTCAACTCTGGCAATCTAGCTCCAAAAATCTGTTCTCAGTCATTATCTCTGTTATACTAAATAACATGTAATATTAGTATTTGCCACTTACTACTGGTAATTTATTTATATTTACAAATACCATATTGACCACTGTGCTGGACTTGAGATACAAAGATAAATTAGAATGTTTTTTCAGTTTAATCACAAACGTAAATAAGAGAATATTTCAATTTAATGTAGTAACTTATTTTGATTATACACAGACCATTGTGTGAAAATGGGGTGAAAAAAATCTTAGTCATAGACTCAGAAAGAGTTCTAAACATGGTTGATGCCTGAGATGGCCCCAAAGGAATTCATTCTGACAACAAACAGTTGCATGAGACAATCCCCAGCCCTGACTGACCCATGAGAAAATGGAGGTTCAGAAAAGGTAAGAGGCTGGGGATATAGCTCAGTGGCACAGGCACTTGCCTGGCAAATGCAAGATCCTGAGTTCAATTTCCAGTACCAAAAAAAACAAAGGTAAGAAGTTGGCTGAAGGTTACACGTCCCCTTGTGAAAAATCTTAGCAAGAATTGTATTTCAGACCTATTTTTATCTGTTTTTCAAGTCCTATCAATTATGAAATTCTACCTCAAGACAATGCATTTTTCTTAGTTTCTAAACACTTCCTTATGTTTTAGGAGTGCTACACTATAGCTATTCCAGCTATGACACAGAACAGGAAATTTTTTCATAGAACCTTCAGGTTTATATTTCTAGATTCTTAGATTTTTTAAATATTAGACCAAAATTTTCATTATGCTGTATGCACTTTATTTATTGATGTGTTAATTATATTATTTATACTTTCATGGAAGTATAAACATCTAAAAGAATATTAGACAGAGAGAGACAGAGAGAGAAAAATTAAATTCTATTAGTATCATGACAAATTCACCTTGAAAACACTTGGTACTTGTAGTTTTGGAGATGGGATTCCGATGGCATAGTCAATTAAAACCATACACAGAATTGTAAGAAAGACAGCAAAGTCACTCACTATGGATCGAACCTAAAGATAATGAAAACACTTGTCACTTGAATGAGCTATAAATATCAAGGAGTATTCAGGAACATAATCTAGAGTCACACTTCATAAACACTCTATGACATAACATCATAACATTGTATTTTATGCATACTATAATATTACCACTTCCTCTGCCAGTACCTGAATACATACAGTATTTATGTATTTCTGTCATTAAGATGGGTACACACTTAACCTTTCCAGAATGAAACACTATGAAACAGCAATAACGATGGTCAGGTTATTTTGATACTTATCTAAAATCTAAGTTTACTATAAACTTACGTGAGTAAAAATTTAGAACACAGAATAAGGTTGCATGGCCAGAACTTGGCAGAATTTTATGTCTCTTTTTCATGCAGGAGCATGTCTGTATGATAAATCTAATAAATTTTTATTGAAGAAGCACAATATTTTATTTAGTGTATCCAAGATATAAATATGGCAGTTGGTGGTGTATACAGTAGAGTGGGCAAATTAAAAAATATTCAATTTAAAAGATACTCTGCAAGGCTCTTTAAAAGCCATTTCATGTCATAAAGACATTTTTGAGCAAATACCTTTATACAATCACCAACAAAATCTGTTTTCTGTCAGGATCCTTTTATAACATACATGAAAACTAACACGAAATATATGTCTGTTTACTCAACTTATAAATAATGATTTACTCCTAATCAGATTATGTTTTGAGGGATAGAAAACACTCTTCTACCTTAGTGAAGGAGGAGGTGGTAAAAAGAAGCCCTCTGGGAAAAGAACAGTTCTTGAAATATTTTCTTAGAGGGAAATTTTCATCAGAAATCTATAGCTCAACCCTAAAAGGCTTATTTCCTTGTTCCTTTTTCCTTCTTTTGGTGGACTCAGACATTATAGGTGTTATTTTGCAGTGTTAAATATTGAACTAAACTGTTTCTCTGTTTACTTTCCTTTCCAAATATGCAGATGCAAACATGGTGGGTTGGGGGAGGGACTGACGCTTTAAAGCCCAAAAAATAGAATAGTGTTCCAATGAGTTTTCCAAGGGCTTTCCCAATTAGAGGAAGTAACAGTGGCTCCTCTGAGGTATCTGTCAGGTTGGAAGAATTCCCACTGCTCACGGGGCAAGAAAGTGACAATCAGAAGTGCAGCCTGTGCTCTGAATTTCCAAAACTGTAAGTGGGAGAGCCGCAACTGATCTTTAGGGTACGTGGTTAGGAGAAAAGGGTGTGGGGCTCGTGCTCTCCCTGGCGCCTGTGTCACAAAATGTTTTTTCTTCACCTCACCCACATCCCCACTTCTAATTCGGCAAATCGCTCAATTTACACAAGCTATCATGGGTCTTACATTCCACTGGGTGCTCTTCCTTTGGTCCTAATGCACATAGGATTCCATATCATGCTGTATTTTAGTTCATATTGAGATCAGGAAAATTATAGTCTAGGTACCTTAGTTGGAAAATATCGGCTGGTCTTGAACTGCTTTAGGGTTGCTGACATTGTCACTGTGGAAAAGAACAAGATCACCGACCAGAACAGAACATCCGGGACATACGGGTGCTCGTGGCCACAGGCTCGTCCAACATACTCTCCACGCAGCGATTTGCATTCCTGCCACGGGAAGTAACACAGATGGAGCTATTTAGAAAACGCTGGGCACTTTGCTTTGAGGAAAGCAACGTCTTTTGATCAATTGCTGTTGAGACCCTGAATCTTTTCACCCATGGCTCCCATTAGAACATAAGAGACACTATATATGATTTTCAAATTCTATTTAGATAGGCAATTGGCAATATAAAAAATGTACCATGTAAAATCTGAACATGAACTGCTTTGTCAAACAGTATGTAATAAATGCAATGTCCCTTGAACTCCTAATATCAAATTTATTTAAAATATGTCTGAGAGTGAATGGTTACTAACCTCAGACACATACTTTGTTTAATTAACCTTTATGGCAGCCTTATAAAATAGATGTTATTATTGATATTTCATACCTCAGTAAACAGATATGAGAGGTCAAGCAATTTGTTTGGGCCTCGTTACTGCTGGATGGCAACAGAAGTGTGATACAGAGACAATTTCTATGGAGAATTATGGCATATTAATAAGAAACAATTATTTTGAAGAATTATCTAGTCCAAAATTACCAAGAAAGATAAGGGCAACAAGGAAATTATAATGTATACAATCACTGAAACTAAATTATGAGTCAGAAATGGGGCTCATGAACTTAGATTAAACAATACGTGAAGAAAAAATCACTACATGAGCAAGACAAAGTTCATATTTACTATGACTTCCCCATGATCTTTTTTCCTGGTACTGCATTTCTATAAATCTCTAACGTATCATTTCTAATTACTGCCTTAGCCATGAGGTGGCAGCAAAGTCAAAAAAATTTTCTTCAGGAAAAATGTTTTTAAACATTAAATTTTTGAAAGGAAAGAATTCTTTTCAAGTCACTTTGATATTTTAAAAATTAGGTTACTAAATTCTTCTTCTATTTAAAAAATATAGGGGAAACAAAAATGACCCAGTGACCTTATCAGACCTTGCCGTATTTTGGCCCTGAAACAGAAAACGAGTTAAGGTGACTTACAGAAAGATCCTACAGAAAAGCATTGGCTGAAAAACATGGAATGATCACTAACACATTTTACCCTCTGAATCAAACCCCAAGCCTTGGAATCTTCGCACAGCAGCAAAGTACCTTCTACAGATTCTACAATAAATCACAAGCAGCTATGTTGTCATCTGAAAATTAGCAAACAACTAGTAAAATATTCAGGAGCAGCTACCCTAAGCTTAAGATTCTTAAGCGCTATTGTTAACACACCTTCACATTGTCCAAAAGAATCTTTGTCCTATTCTGAGCTAACTGCAAGTACCTCTCTTGCTACCTAAATTTCAGTTACCCATGTTAAGCTAGTACAGACCACAATAACTTGACTACTTGAAACAGCACAGAAAAGTGCCCCAGGCCTTCACTGTACCGTAATTTTCTTTCTCTCAAAATTCTGTAAATAAATAAAGAAGTAAAAGTGAATCGTGCTATTTTTAATTCTCTTCTCTGTGCTTGTGCAGAAGGGAGACGGAGCACTTAGCAAGCAATGTAAGCAATGTAATGGGTAAGCACAGTGGCAAAGTACAAAGATGAGCTGCAGGTTCCATTATAAACACATTATTTACTGATCTGTGGGCGTCTGCAGTCTTTTCTGTAGATTTGAAAGTCTTGTAAATATTCCTGAGGCTTGTCTGTTCCTAACCTCAATTTTTAAAAACATAGATAGCAATGGCCTGCTGAGTTATTTTATTCTATAGCTAATCTGGAAGTATTATTATGTTCTTGATTTCAGGGGCAGGAATGGTCATTTTGAAAAGAAAAATTATGGTCTACTAATTTCAACATTTATTTTCTTTTTATATTAATTGTACTTCCAAAACACACACATAAAGAACAAGTCCAGAAATTTAGAAGTGAAAACCAAATCCAAAGCTGTGCGCTCTTCTTTTGAATTTACCATATGGTTTCATTTCCAATGGGTCCTCAGAACATGCTTGTTGACAAACTGATTCCTACTAATTACTCTTTAAACATATTCTAAGTTTCAACAATTCTATAAGTCGGCAAAAAATGAGTTCAATGAGGTAAGAAATTAAAGTTGGCATGACTGTCCTGCCCCTTATAAATGTACAAGCCAAAGTATATAATTCAGGAACTGAAACTGTTCTTACCCAATTACTAGTTAACGTATATGACAGTTTGAAAAAAATAAAAGAAAAAGTTTTGATTCTTTGCTCTCACCTAACTAGCAAGGTATAATTTATGGGTCATGAGATACATAACAACTCAATAAAATAATGCAGAACATGGCAAGTCATATGTAAATTAAATGTTATATCATTATTTTTGCAAAACTAGTTATTATAGCACAGTACTTTAATAATAATATACTTTTGATGATAGTGATAATAGGGAAAATCAGTATAAGACAAAACTTAATATTCTACCTTGACTTAAAATTTGCAAGAATTTTTTTATTACATAGCATTCCCTTTGGGGATAAAGGCTATTTTTAGTCAAGATTAGCAATTAACCATTGCAAAAGCTATCTTTAAGTAATGAAAAATAATATGAAAATTTCTGTCAGAGTGTTAACACCTAGTAGAGCATTTAAATATAAAAGAAATCAAAAGACCAAGTGCTACATTTGCTGTGATTACAAAATGTTTTACACCATGCTCCACTTGATCTCAAAATTTCTGTTATCAAAAATTAATTCATGGTGAGGAAGATCAAGTGTGCTGTATGTCTGTCTTTTATAAGGTTTTTATTCAGGATTTACTGACATATAGGTTAAATTTTATCACTGAGCATTGGATTTTTCAGAGAATATAAAACACATAGAGTAAATTATCATGTTAACTTAGAGAAAGGATTATTTAGATTTTCCCTGTGAATAGAACATCGAGATAAGAGACCCGAGCAAGGGCCCCTCCAAACATAGCAATTTACAAAAAGGGACAGAGATAAAAGACCCAGGACTGAATCTCATGTCTAACTGCCCAGCAATTGTATCATTCTTTCTCATTTAGATCATCAGGTCTTTTATTGGTCAATTTAAGCGGCTCTCTGAGCAATGTCATTTTTCTAGGGGAAAGAATGGGAAGAAATGAATGCTCACAATAACAAGACAACAAGAGTAAGCAGCATCTTTTTATTCTAGAGGAAATGACCAGGGATAGAAGAAGGTAAGAAAAAATATTTCAAGATAGAATATTTAAACTTTAGGTTTGTTGGTACAGTTTTCATATACGTAACGATCACATGCATGACAGGGACTTTGTGCCTGTACATGATATAAGTGGAGTCCTCTTTTCTCCCCATTCCCTTCTCCTTCCTTTAACCCACGTTCCTCTCCTTATTTACGAAAGCTTTGTTTCCATTCTATCCTTCTTTTCTCATTTTTTCTTTTCCCTGCCTTCCTTTCTCCCTCACTATCCCTTGGTCCCTTCCCATTGAACAGTTTCTTCCTGTTGACTGAAAATATATCTAAGTATCAAAATGTGTAACAAGATAGAATTTTGAACAGCAGATAAGTGAGTTAATTTTGATTTTGAAAGAACACATTTAACAGAAAATTGAGAGAACAGACAAAAGGTCACATGCTTTTACATGAGATGCTTAGAGTTTTATAATATCTGTGCAACAATAAGAAAAATATTTCTATGGTCCACTAACTGGCTCACTCACTAAAATAGTATATATTTGATCAAATTAATAGAACTCTTATGGCTCTGTGCTCATGGCTATAAAGCAATTTGAGCTTATACAGGTAGAGAAAGTGGCAGCAGTTTTCAATTATAATATTTTCAACTCGCTATAGTAGAAAATAAAAAAGGGCTACTCAGGTATTTTAACATTTATTAAAAGCAGAACTCTTCCAGTTTTTCAAAGTATAAGATTTCATTGAACAGCAGGATGCATGCATGCATAAAACGTGGAAAGAAATGCAAAAATTTTATAACAGGTCAAAAAGAATGGAGAGATGCAGCTATGAGAAAAAAGAAATTGCATAGAAAAGAAAACTCTCAGGAAATAAAACAGAGGGACAGAATTTAATAGCTATAGAGAAAAAACATGTTGTTATCCCTTTTCTTGAATGAAAGATAAAAATATAATAGAATCAAGAAAGCTCCGCTGAAAAGTGCCAGAGTTTTAAATAAGGTGTTTTTAAATGAAGACGACTTCCATTTGTTCAAAATATTTAGTACATACAAATAAAATACTAAGAACAATCACTTGCCCTCAGTATATTGTAAATGGCTGGAGCAGATCTCAGGGTCAAGCAGGACAGACATTCCTGCCA
Source organism: Dinomys branickii (assembly GCA_004027595.1). Classification (NCBI taxonomy): domain Eukaryota; kingdom Metazoa; phylum Chordata; class Mammalia; order Rodentia; family Dinomyidae; genus Dinomys; species Dinomys branickii. The sequence continues at coordinate 83,311 of PVLD010000900.1, read as the reverse complement.
TAGTGTCTCATGCAGGTCAACACACTCATATTTAATGTACCTTCAGTGCCTCTCAGCCATATCATTCTGTGCATGTGTTTTCAGGAAAATTTGGGTACGTAAACTAGAATTCTTTTTCACTTGATAATGAACGGAAGTCCCACCTAACTAATGTAGATACCTGAAAAGGAGCTTGAAATTAAAATTAAGCTATCTCTCATAATATTACACATTCAGAAAATTTACCTTCATGGCAATAATTTAAAATGTCAGCCAAACCTCCTAGGGTAAATGAATCAATATATGACTTATTTTTCAATGTCTTACCGACACAGTTAGGTTTTCCCAAATTATGTCAGAGGCAGAAATATTGGACTCCCTCCATTCCTCCAGGGTATCATTGCTGGGATTACGTGGCTCCACACAGTTACATCTGAAGAGGCAAACAAGGTCTTTTATGAGATAAGTAACTTTTGATCACATATATAATAAAGCATTCCTCCATGTGACAGACAAGTAGTTAAGCCACCTAAAACAGATTATTCCAAATTAGGGTAGACATATTGCTGGATACTGGTCCACTCTATCCTGTTTCCTGGAATAAGAGGTTCTTTTCTTAAAACTTTATTTTACAGAGAAAAAAACCTGAAACAAACAAACAAAACATCAAGCACATAGTCAAAAACAAAACAATGAAAACCAATAAAAATGACACAGAATTAGTAAGAAATTAATAATAGTTATCATATTACATATTGTTATCCTCAAAGTAGATTTCTATTGGTTTGTTGAAAGGAAAAGTTAATACTTCACTGTTTTAATGATCTTGCATATCTATGTCTGGTGACCTGAACAAGAGGTTCTTATGGTGGCCACTGGCCTGTAAATTGTAAGTGGAGAATGATAAAGTACTGCTATGGTTGAGATCTACAATGTCCTCTACATTTCCTGTGTTCAGAGGGGAGGGGATTTTCAAAGGTGACTGAATCATGAAAGCTCTATACCCGTCATGGATTGATTCACTGATGATTTTCTAGCTGTGGTATGAGGGCCTGGTTGGAGGGAGTGAGCCACATGACCTGGAAGGGTGTATTTTTGCTTCCAGCTTCCCCTTTCTCTCTTTGCTTCCTAGCTGCTACAAGGATGAGATGCTTTCCTTGGCCATGCCCTTCCATCACACCACTCCTGCCATTGAGCCAGTCAACCACTGAAACTATGAGGCAAATTAACCTCTTCTCTTTTAAGTTGTGTACATCAGCTATTTTGTCCCAGGAACAGGAAAGCTTACCAATATAGTGCCTCAATCTAATTGTTATAATGCTTACCTGCTTTAATTACTGTTACAAAATCATGTCAGTTAACATTAAAGGAGATGTTTAGTGGATGCTCATTTTTACCTTTGTTATATACTTCAAAATTAGAGCTAAGTTGAAGTGAGAATCCTAGATATCACACAATAAACTCTTCTTTGTGATGAGTAATAATTCTATTTAAAATCAAGCATTCAATACACAGTTGTTTCAATACCTATTATATATAATTGCTACAATAAATGCTGGTTTGGGATGGAAGCAGCTAGAAAAAGAAAGATGGGAACTGGTAATTTTATGTAATAGAAAACAATTTCAGGTCAAGTGTTACTGATAACTTTAGAAGTCACTGAGAAAGAGATACAAGCAAATATAACCAACCAATTAATGGCTTTAGACATGCTCAGTTTGGTTTGTTTTCCAAAAATTCATTCATAAACCTTCTCTTTTGCCCTTCAGGAACCATTTTCTTGTGGAAACATTTTGTACATGGTGATTGGAGTTTGGGCTAATACTCCACATAGAGGATCCCCCAGCTGGGCTTACTTGGATCTAGGCTTCTCTGAGGATAAAGGGTTCTAGTGAGAAAATCAGTAACAAGGATTTTAAAGCAATGAGCTATGGAACTAGTAGAGGAAGCTACTGTGACCTACACAGTAAGCAGAGGGAGGAACACTAGCCCAAGGGCAACGAAGACGGCAGAGATGCAGTGCAGGCTGCTTCGTGCATGCTGTTCCTAAGACCCCATACTTGTTGTACATATAGAACAGACTTTTGTGTCAGACAGCTCTACATTTACTGACTATTACAGCCATGATAAATTGCTTAGCTATTCTAAATCTTAGTTCTTTGTATCTGAAAGGGGATGACAATGACCGTGCAGTGAAGATATTGTGAAGAATAAGTAACACATGTATGTTAAGCATCTAGTGTACAGTTAGGCACCTTTGGAATTGTGGCTGCCGTCATCATGATTATCATCCCTGCCACTTGTTGGTTCATGTTTCAGTTTTTCACAAAATATAATAAATCTGTCAACTTTCACCTTGACATAGTACAATAGCAACACTAGCACTTTCTCTAATATGCTAGTACTTTTTTTCATTTTGCTTCAGAGTAAAAATATACGTATCAGTGATGGCGAAGCTTTTAGAGTTTTCAGTGATACAAACAGTATGCCTGCCATAGGTTCATCACCACTGATACACTTGGGCCTCCATAGCAGCAGGTTCTGCATGTGCAGATTCTATCTACTGCAGATTGAAAATATTCCTTGTCGAGGGGGATAGCTGTGTAGGTATATATATATGTGCAGGATGGCTGACATGGTTGCACTATTGTCTCATGTCGTTTTGATGTAAGGAACAATCGATGATTGTTCAATCAATCTTGTATGTCTATTTGTATTGTTCTGAGCACACACTTTGAAGTTACCAATGTGTAATACAACAACCATTGTTGATCCCCTGCCACCTTATCTATAGTTCGGTTTTTGTACTGTTCTTGTGCTACTGTGTGTCTGTTTGTTAGTGTTCTTGTTCTTTTACTTTTAAAATAAAAAAAAAACTAAAAAGAAAATATTCCTTGTCATTATTCTCTTAAGAATATAAAAATTATTTCCATGACATGTATAGTTTATCAAGCACAAGTGATATGGAAATAAAGACTGTGAGAGGATGTTCCTAGGTTACATGCCATTTTACATAAGGGTCTTCAGCACCTGCAGATTTTGGTTCTGTATGAGTTTCTGGAACCGATTACACAAAGATACCAATAACAAAAATGTAAAAAACAGAAAATATGGCATATTTCTCAGAAAAGTAACATAACAAGGGATAAAGATATCTCTGTAGTAGAAATATCATTACATTCATGCACAAATGTGCATGTATATATATGCATATTTATATGGTCCCTATGGGATATGTATGGATATCTATACATATAGCTATGGTATGCATTGAACTACTACATGCATTGAAGGCAGCACGGTATGTTTTCCACCTTAAAACTTTAATTTCTACATTTTATAGAAGGGAGAAGCCATTTTAATACTTATCAATATCCCACTAAGAGAATTAGATTTGAGTCTAAGTCTGTTAGACTCCAGAACTCCCACCCTTTCAGCTGCACTATACTGCCTCTACATGCAACTGCTGCTATACCTACACGGATAGCTAGGAAAGTGAGAATACTCCACAACAAATGAGATAATATTTCACTCTGTGTCCTCCCTCCCATCCTCCTTTCACAGTACTGCTTTAAGATATTCCCCACAAACACCATGCAGCCCCGCCCTTGTATCACGACAACAACTCCTGCCCAGTGTGCTATTTCTTACAGCCTCATCAAGCTGGGAAAACACATTTTAACTTCGATCTTTTGTTTTAGACATTAGCTATAGGCAAGAAAATCATCTTTCCTTCTCACATCTGCATATCTAATACTGAAATCTCAGCCGACTATTCCAGAAGCTACATGTTTGGATGGGAAGTTTTAAAAAGATCACTGTATTAATCCTTGGTGGCTGGAAAAGGGCTCCTGGGTGTTTAGTGCTTCTGTTTTTAACAGTGAAAAGCACATATTCTAAAATAAATAAGTGTAAGTGAGGAAAATATGTTCCTGTCTTTATGCTGATGAATTTAACCCAAGTTATTCCAACCCAAACTATAAAAAGTGAAGGAAAGGAAAAAATGGAAATATGTAGAGATGGAATACGAATCTGGGACAAGCTCTTCTGTTAATCTCACCCAAAATAATGTCTGGTAACTCTGGCAGTAAAATGGAAGTATTAATACAAACAATTCTTTAAATGCATAGCATAGTTTAACACACTAGATTGTCTAGTCAAATTCTTTACATCCATTCTAATCCAAGCATTTAGCTAAGTGATCATGCACAAGGTATATTAACACTCTAAATTTCAGCTTCTTTATTTGTAAAATGGAGAAAATGAGAGGAATTAAATTTCCAGGATTATTCTGAGGGAAGATAGGTTAATAAATAGGTTAATACAGATAAAAGCACTAGCGCAGCACCTGAGCCAAGTAAATACTCCTAAGGAGTTAGGTATTACCGTTATGGTTATTATTATCATTACTATTGTTAATTTCAAAAGCTCCTGGACTGGAAAATCCAAGGACTGTCAGGGAAAAGCTAGGGTAGTATGTATACTTCTGTACATTTTTCTCCTTCATAGTTTAAAGAAACATCAGTATAAAATGCCAGTGAGTTTGACTTGTGGTGATGGGTCACATAGCTTAAAATATGTACACTTTTACAAAACATTACCTTTATCACCCTTCACTGCAAGCAAGTGCTCTAAACTATCTTGTTTATACAAATGGCTACAGAGTGATTAGATAAACATTATAATTAAGTGCACTCATCCAGAAATCTTTGCTTTTGTTCAAGGATAATGGAGGTGATCAGTCTTCCTCACACAAGTAGAGCCTGTGGTTGTCTTCTGGAAAACATAATTTGGTAGAACTCCCTTCCACGTTACTACTAATTTTAGTCCCTGGCTTGCAGATGCTCTCCTTTTGCCTTTGTAGTTATTAATAGCACCTTCCTGTGTGCAATGAACAGTAACGGTTCGTGATTCATTTTTTCAAGCCTCTTTATTGACTAAATTAGCCTCCAGAGTGCTGTGGAGAAAATTAGGTATTAACATAATGCATACAATCAAAGAATCATCTATCTATAAAATTCAGAAATGTCTTCACGATTATTCCTTTTTATTTCAAAAAGTATTTTGAATTGCAAAAAATAATAAAACATACTAGAAAGTATTTATAAAATAAAAAAGAAAATGTCTCCTAGTCTATTCATTACAGTGACTAGAATTTTTTGCTGCATATCTTTTGGCAGTTCTTACATATATTTTCAACATATTTTTAATCCTTTTGTATAGCACTATAATGCAATCCATTTTTATGTTATTGTATTACCTTTCACAATCTACATTTTTAAGGACCAAAACAGTTTACTCACTCATTTTTCTATTATTAAACGTTTAGTTTGTTCCTTTTAAAATCACTACTTAAATAAACAAGTAAAAGGTCTTTTATGAATGCATCTATTTCTACATTTAGAATTCTGTTCTCAGAAGAGATTTAGGAACTCACACTTCTCTTTTTAGGATGCCATTTGAATATACAGCTAGCTACATAATATTATGAGAAAAGCAGCTTTTCAGAAATATACCCCCCACCTCTGTAAAGCACCACCATCACTAAATAACACTAAAACATTGACATGAAATATCTAAATTAGAATTTATTGCCATTATATTATTAAACCTTTTCTTCATTTGAATTTCATTTACATTAAGATAGGTACATCTTCTCTTTGTCATCTATATAATGTTGGAAATATTTCTCACTCTTTGCCACCCAATACATTTATTTGATAGCATTTGTGTTAACTATTGTGACACACTCACTTGTGTAGTATTTAATTGCTAGCTCTTTCAAAAGATGATGAAGGGAGAGTTCCCACCACTTTTATACCTGGGTGTCTGGCACATCACAGACAGCCATGCCTATTCATTGAGTGCTTTAACACTTTGAAATTATTTTCTGCAAAACAATGACAAATTCTAGTGTAGATACATAGAAATATGTGATAATCTCTACCTTCGAAAGAGTTACAGTCATTGTAATGTTTTACAATTTTTTTAAGAGGCCATAGAAGAAATTTCTTGAGATTTAAAGCTAAATGAGCTGAGGCTGCACTCTCAGTAACCATTTATTTTCTATTGAAAATTTAACCCTGTCATTCGTGACAACGTGGACGGAGCTAGAGATCATTATGCAAGTGAAACAAGCCAGGCAGAGAGACAAGTACCGCTGGATCACGCTCATATGTGGGGTCCAAAGCAGTTGATTGCATAGTAGAAAGTGGAATGGTGGCTACCAGAGGCTGGGGAGAGAAAAGGAGGGGGAGGGCTGGTCAACAGACACGCACTAAATTCAGTTGGACTTGAGCAAGAGGTTCTGGTGCTCCGTCACCCAGGAGGGCGACTACAGATAATGATACTGTATTATATGTTTTTAAAAAGCTAGAAAAAAGGATTTTGAATATTTTCTCCTTAGAAAAAAGGATGAGGAAATGGATATTTTTACCATGATTGAACACTGTTTGATGTAAACATGTATTAAAAAATCACGTGGTATCCCATATGTATGTGCAATTTTATGTATCAGTTAAAAAAGAATTTAATTAAAACTCAGGAATGAAAAACAAGAACAAGTATTTGGATTAAGAATGAAGAATTTGATTCTAACATGCTGGGTAATCCATTTTCTTAAAACCAGCTTTTTAGAGGGCAAAGATTTATGTCAGATATACATATCAACTGGAAGAAGCAACTGCAGCGATGTGTAAGTATGAACAAACACATCCATGTTGTGCTATATGCCAAGCACTCTGCAGGCACAGTAGAGACAAACTGCGCCTCATAGGCTCCGTACTGGCTTTATAGAGAAATAGAGATACACACGCAACACCCAAATAACACAAGGAAAACATAATTAAAATGATGTCGCTAGAAATTCTGAATTTAATCAGCTCTTATGTACAAAATAATGCGACTTTAAATACTGAAATATAGAAGCTCCCCTAGATCTATTTTGTGAACCCTGAAAGACCATTAGCTATCACAAGCTGCCCTTCAGTTCACAAGAATGGATGTATTTTTATTGAAAAAGTTCTTTTATATTTCTACTTAGCTTTTTCTTATCCAGAAATAAGTGTACACTATTTAAAGCTATTGCGAATGACCAATAATAAGTTAAAGTAATAGGAACCATCTTATTTTCAAAATGGTGTCTTCAGATCATTCTTAATAAAATCGTAATTTTGAACTATTTTGGTATCGTTTCAATAATTTCAGTTTCTAACATAAAAAGCCAGAGTGTTTGAGGCAGTATCTTAAGTAGTTTACGGGAAAAGCCTTGGTGGCTGATGCAGTAAGTATAATTGTAAAGAACATATTGCTTGCAATATTTGCTCTGTAAAACTTAAATATCAATGCAAGCAAAAAGTCTTAATGTGCTTTTTTTTTTTTTTTTTTTTTTTGGCGGTACTGGGGATCAAACTCAGGACCCTGCGCTTGCTAGGCAAGCGCTTATTCCACTGAGCTATATCCCCAGCCCCCAAGCAAAAAGTCTTAAACAAAAAAAGCAACTTTAGAGAAATTCCAAACTACTGGCATACCCAACCTGGAAGTAAAAGTAGGCCCAATCTTACCTTTAATCCTAAACTAAGTTCTGAAAGCAAAGTTAGACTCTAGTGACTTTATTTTTACTCTTCTCAGACTTTTAAACACAAAGTAAGACAATTTGGTCTCAGTCTTTTAAATCTAAAAATCTTATGTTCTCATGACTGCATTACTAAGTTTCTTTGGGTTAGAATATTAAAAAGATGCTAAAAGAAAACAAAAATAATACATATTGTAAAAGCACAATCAACATACATTAAATTGACTTTGCTCATAATTCTAATTTTAGGGAAGGGAACTTTAAAAAGATATTCTTGGCAGGGATGCTATAATGAGAACTCAAGAATCAGATGAGTGGTTGATTAGAAAGTCAACCACTGAAAGTCCAGCTTGGAGATCTTGAAGCAAGGTAAGGCATATTCTCTGCTGAGTAAGTTCTAAATATTTCTGATAGCAATAACAATTTTTGTGGAAAGCAAAGCCCCACAGCCAACAGGGAAATGGTACTTACGAGTATTGTGTCAGCAGCTCCAAATCATTATGCATGTTGATTGGATATGATTCACTGAGTTCAAACAGCTTCTCCAAGGCCTCATAAATGAAAATGATGCAAATAAGAGAAGCAAAAGCTTCTTCAGTGAACCGGGTGATATAACAGACAAGGGAACTTGCATCAGTGGCCACAAGTACGATACAGAGGGTTGCTGTCCAAAGGCCGATACTAGCTCTTAAAGACAGATATGAGAGCCCATATTCTCTGGGGGAGGAGAAAAAGAGCAGCGGGAAGAAGGTCATTTAATGGCTTTCACCCGATTTACATAAGTAGAAATGAGCCTGATTCAGGATAAGGAAGTCAATAACTTCACATTCCATGAGAATCTAAGCTCAAGACTTTGTCTAAATGCAACACGTAAGGGGACAAAACTATAAGAAGTTTCTCAGTCCATGCAGGTGAATCTTATTTTTTACTAAATATTACATAATACTATACACAAATCTTTGACTTTTCCTCCATTTCCATGAAGAAACTAACAACAACAAATTGAATCAAATCAGCCACTTCCTACCTCCCCCAACAGAAATACTAAAGCAATGTTGGGATTAGAATAAAGAAACAGAAAGGGTGGGTTAAGTGGGACCTCTAATCCTGTTTTGGGGAATCTTCCAGACTGAGTTCCAAAGTGGCTGCACCACTGACAGGAGTTCTTTTTTCCCCACAGCCTCTCTAGTGTTTGTTGTTCATTGATTTCTTGATGGTAGCCATTCTTACTGGGATGAGATGGAATCTCAGTGTTGTTTTAATTTACATTTCTCGAATGACTAATGACATTGAACGTTTTTACATATATTTACTTGTCATTTGTATTTCTTCATCTGAGAAGTGTGTATTCATCTCAGATGCCCATTTCAGAATTGGGTCTTGGAATTTGGGAGGTCTGAGTTTTTTCAATTCTTTATACGTTCCAGATAAAAGACATCTGTCGGAGGGGCAGTTAGCTAAAATGTTTTCTCACTCTGTCAGTTGTCTTTTCACTCTATTGGTGATTTCTTTGGAAGTACCAAAGTTTTTTAATAGGATGTGATCCCAGTTGATTCTTTGAAGCATTTCCCATGCAGTCTGAGTTTTGATCATGAAGACTGTGTCCCCTATGAAGACACTCCCCTATGTCTTCAAGATTTTTCCCAGAAAAATTGAAAACATCATACCACAGCGATGCACATTCGCCCATGTTTAAAGCAGCACAATTTGTCATGGCAAAATTTTGGAAACTACACAAATGCCCACCAACTGAGGAGTGGGTAAGAAAAATTTGGTACTTTTATACAATGGAATATTACTCAGCTATAAAGAAAAATAAACTTGAGGCTTTTATAGGCAAGTGGCAGCAACTAGAGACTATACTCATAAATGAAATAAATCAGACTTACATGTGTAAACATCATATTGTCTCTCTAGTTTAAGAACCTGAGAGAGTAAATAAAACTGAAAGGTACAGTAGATATTGTGAAAGAGAAAGAAATTGCTAAATAGGAAAGAACAACTGGGATGAGGGAAAGAAGAAAGGAAAGAAAGAAAGAAAGAAAGAAAGAAAGAAAGAAAGAAAGAAAGAAAGAAAGAAAGAAAGAAAGAAGGGAAATATAGATTGATAGATAGATACACACACAAGATAGCTAAAATAATTGTACTACTAATTTCCATTGGTTTATTGAAAGCAGTAGTTAATCCTTAATTGCTTCATCAATCTTGCTTACCTCTACCTGGTAATCTGAGAAACTATTTTGAAGATAACAATAAGTAATACAATAATTATTGTTGATTTCCTATCATCTTGTTTTGAAATTCTGTATTGTTTTTATAGTTTTTGTGTTGTTTTGTTGTCTTTGTTTTTGTTCTTTGTTCTTTAAAATAAAAATAAAGAAAAAGAAAGGGGATATGGACCAAACTTTTATTACCACTTACTTGCAAAATTTAAACAGTATCTTTTCAAACACCAAAACTGGTCCTGTACTGCCTAATATGGTAAGAGGCTGTCCACCAAAGAGAGAATAGGCTATCCCAGTCATGGATGCTCCAAAGAGAGATTCAATTGCACTCTGTATAGAGATACAAATGATTCCATTACCTCAGTTGTTCAAGTAACCACTGTAACTAAGAAGAAAACAGTTAAGATGTACAGGTATGTGCTTTGCTTCGCTATGAAATGCCGAGCAACCCTGGGTAAGACATAGAGCAGAAAAGGGCTTCAAGTGGGCAGGAAAGGAATGATAGCAAATGGGAGGTCTCTTTTCTACCTCTCTGTATCACTTTTCTGTGGCTTACAAGAAGTTTACACTCAGGATTAGTGTCTAGGAAACGGACTTATAAGGTAAGGCTCAAGGGCTTAAACTAGTCTAGAATCAGGGGAGGAGGACAAAGTTCAAAGGATCAAGTTGGAACATTCTCCATAAAACACAAAGTTAGTTGTTCTGGGACATTCCACTCCCAGATCACCAGTTGTGCTAAGTTGTTCAAGAAATTCATTTGAGGTATATCTATCTGCCAGACCATATATCAAATTTCTCCTCATAGAGGATCCAACATTAAGTGCTCATTTATCTAACCACGCTTTAAAAAAACCTAAGCTGTGAGGTTCAGAGGAAGGTACTGAGTACATACTATGCGGCCTTCGGTTGCCTCCCCCAGCAGCCCTCCAAACGTGATGACGGGGGACATACAGGCGCAGTAGAGAAACAGGAACGATGCTAAGCACTGCAGGCTGAGAGCGTCTCTGAAGTCACTCCAGAAGAATGGAGCTTTTCTTTTGATATCTAAAATAAGTCCCCCAAAAATCCTAAGACACGGGGGGAAACACAACAGTGAAATCCACATATAAAACACACAAATCAAAACGCGTATTTGCTTTGTTGCCAGGTCACAGTATACGTCTTCCTTCAGCAGAGGAAAGGCCACTTTAAGCTGCTACATGATATTATTGTGATCTATAGGGATGGCTTTGCATCACTGTGTGACTCCAATTTCTAATCAAAGAGGTGTCAACAACTAAAAACCCTAGGTTCTCTTAAATAAGATTCAGAACAGTTCATCCATCAAAATTTAAAGGCTAAGATTGAACAATTACTCTCTTCTCTGTGCCATTTCTATGTCAACCTGTTCCATCTAAAATCAGGCCTGCCCTTCTCAAACATTGGCATATTTCCTAACTACGTACATTCCATTTAGCAGAGTACAAAGTAAGGGAGGGAGGGTTAACTGGCTTTAGTACACGCCAATAGTGAAGGTCATCCTAGAGAGAAAGAAGTGAGGTTTGACCGCGGCTCCAGTAATCTATTATCTCTGCTAAAAGGGAGTGAGGGGAAACATAACACATTGCTCCAACAAGATTTCTAAATGGATAACAGCAGTTCTAAGACGACAGATAGATCCCGGAGTTGCTTTCATTTTTAGGAAACTAGAAGGGCGACAATGTAATTTTGATCCACTGTGGCCTAAGCATATTCTAATAGTCATCATTCACAAGCAAATAATGGCATTACCGGGACTAATTAGTTTATAACAATACAACTAGGACCAAAATTATCAATACACTAATACATACCAAAACTACACTAAAGCACTTAAAAGAAGATGGGGGTAGTTTTTTAACCGTGAAATGATGCTTATATTCTGAGAGCTATTTTTAATCTGTTAGAAATAACATTAACACACGGGTAATTTTATTCTTTGAGCATTTAATAATAATATTCAGACTTAACTAATGTAGTTTGTGCTCCTGGAATATAGATGTGATATGCAAGTGAACTAAGAGTGTATTTGAGTTCCTACATAACGTGAATAAGAAAAAGCCCTATGTTCCAAAGTTCTGCCAGAATGCGAAAGATATGGGGACCATACAAAAGTGTTACACTTCTGTTATTTATTTTATAAATAGGAGTATTCATTTGACATCCTATGAGTCATGTCAAAAATGATTTCCTAAGAAGTTTTATGATTGACCTTGAAAAATTCATATATTCAAAATAGCTGAAAACCTTTATCTGATGCAAACATAGCAGTGAGACATGTCTGTATCTCATGGTTGTGTGCGTACATCACTGCTTTGCTGGGAACTGCTTTGAGTAGGCCAGGGGTGAGAAGACTGAAACCTCAGTTGGAGAAAAGCACACCTGAAGCTCACAGAAGCTTGCAGAGGACCTGTGACATTTACACGCACAGAAAGTGCACCTTAGAGTCCTCTATCAGTGTTTGACAAAATATACGCATATTTTGAATTTTGAATACATGTTTTTAGTTGCAGAATAATTTGGAACCTTGTCAAAGTCACATTTCAAAACAGATCCACTTTACCAGGATATGCATTCACTAATAAATCATATATCCTATAATCCTCAAAAGAATTTGAGGTGATATGAACCATTAATTAGTAATTAACATCTATATTGATAACAGTCTATATTAGACCACTACTTTCTACTTAGCTAATTATTAGAGCATAACTTAGTCTGAGTAGCTGTTATGTAACTGTGCACTAAATGTGCTTTGAGCAGTAGAAAATCTAAATCCGGAAGTGGGAGTTCGTTACAGAGAACAGTGCAAGAGCAGCCCAGATGTACACCAGCAACTCCAGGACAGCAGATGAGTAATGGACACTTCAAGTCAATGTCAGCAACAGAATCTGTGGAAGAACTCTGGAGAAGCGAAGATACCGGATATTGGTGACCTGGGAGGATTTAGGAAGCAGTAAGGAAAAGTGAACTTGAAAAAAGAATCTAAGCTACGTGGCATGTTACACTTGAGAAAGAAAAAAAAAAAACCAAATTAAAAAAAAAAAAAAACACTGCATTTGAAAGTATAAAAGCAAACGGAACGAGTAACAAAGCTTCAGGTGAAGGAGAAGGAAAACAACCAAGCCGTCTCAAATTAGCTAGCAGTCCTGAGTGAGTATTACGGAACACTTCCTCAGAGACAAAACACAGATAAAGGGAAAGAATGCAGGCAAATTAAAATGCACAGAATTATCAGAAACTAGAAAGTCACCTTAGAGGACACACAGGAAGCAATACAGAAAATGGACTTGAAGGGAAGGGGGCACCAATCCTGCAAAGTCTTCGCAAATGCCTTTCATATGAAGGAACTGTACACACAAATTCCCTGAAGAGCGACCCACCCAAGAGTTTCTGATTTTCTGCTCACACATTATTTCGAGAGAGACAAGCAGTCAAAAAAAACAACAACTACAGAGTCATTTTATGAAATAAATTGAAGCTTTCACCTCTTCAAAGATGTGTGATTAGAAAAATAAATCATATATCTCTTTCAAATCAAGTAGTAAAAATAAAAAGTAGCATTATATACATCCTACTTGCATTTAATGAGATAAGGCCTATAAGACTGAGTTCTTGGTATTTACTTTTATTTCCAGGTTGAACTTGAAGCTTTCAAGGAGCTCTTTTGGAAGAGTCAATTGACAATTTTCTTATTTGTTCTAAGAATCTGTGAATGCATTTTATACACAGCAAAATGAAAAACTAGGTAAGAAAATAGAACGGTGTATCCATTGTTCTGGTTTAACAGTAATGACAGTCATTAGTAACTTCAAAGAGATCAAATTAATTGGCATATTCACCCCCAAAGAATAGATATTATTAGTATAAAACGAATTACATCCCAAAATAGCAATTCCTGACACACAAGAATGACATGTTATTTGGTGCTTGAAATCTGATGGAAGTGATTTCTACTGACCTTCCAGTTCGCTGGAGTTCAGGTCCACTGTGTCCTCCATGGGGCTCAGCTTCCCCATGAGCTGCTGTTCCATTTGGGACAGCAGGAATCTTCCTCTTCTCCTGCCGGGAAATTTGTTGTTGTTTTTGTTTTAATTCTATGTGTTAATTTTAAATAACGATGTTTTTTTCCTAGAAGCAATATTCGGGGTGACTAACAACCCAAGTCATGTGACTCTGGGTGCTTGATGTGTGGGAAATGATCTAACATCCTAAAGCTTTAGGGCCCTGTTCCATTTATTACAGATAATAACAGTAACTATCTTATAATGTAGGTGAGAGAATTAAGTGAGGTGATGGGCATTTGTGCATTCCTTCAACTAACATTTATTATCTACATGACATTCAGAGTTAGATATGCTACAGTTGCAAAGATGATGAGGAAAGAGGGTTCTAGCGGCAGTAGATACCTTAGTAACAGAGTCCTTGCTAGTATGCTCAAGGCCCTGGGGCTAGTGGCAGGCAAGGAAGGAAGGGACTGAAAGAAAAGAAGGGGAGGTAATAAAATAAAAGAACAACATATGAAATATTTTATGTTCTTAAACACAAGCATTTTGATACTTCAGAAAAGTGCTGGGTCCTCGGAATATACCAGTGGACAAATCAGGCCAGGAGAGCTTATATTCTAATGGGAAAGAGAGATGACCAAAAATTAAATACATAAATTAATTCCATAGTGTGTTAGAATGCATAAGAGCAATGGAAAAATTTAGAGCAGAGTAAGATGGGTCTGAGGTGTGGGGTGGGTGGTGAAAACATCGAAATGGCAACTATAGAAAGAGTGATCAAACTCAGGGAAAAGGTCACTTGAGAAAAAGCTGAGGGAGATGAGAAGACCAGCCATGAAAATAACTTGGGAACATCCAGAAAAGAAGAATAGCCCATAGACAGTGTTGAGAAGGAAAAGCCCTCGTCAGGTTTGAAGAACAGCGGCAAGGACACTTTGTGGATGGGACAGCTGTGAGGAAGAAAAGTGTAGGTGGCAATTTCTCAGGTGTCAGGGGACAGAGGGATGCTGGGTTGGGTAGATCCATGATGCTGGTACAAGTGTCTGACTTGCATTCTCAGTAAAATGAAAAGTGTTTTCAGGTTGTGAGGAAAGGAGAGACATGATTGAATTCGGTGGTCACTCTTGGTGCTATGTTGAAATATATTTTAAGGGGTGAAGAGAGAAACAATGAGACATCCACTTAGGAGGCTAATTTCAGTAATGCAGGAAAACGGGCCATGGCAGGTGGAACCGCAATAGCTTCAGTGGCAATTGCAAGACATGGAAAAACAGAAAGAAGATACAACAAAGAAAAATTCATGTTTTTGGCCTGATCACCTCAAAGGTTGTAGTTAAAAATTAACCAAATAAATGCAATAGGTTTGAAGAAAACATCAGAGACTCTTAAATACTTCCAGAATCATTATACAGTACTGCTTTTCAAAATCACAAATGCAAAAATGTATACAGAACAGAAAACCTTCAACATGTTAGGTTTCAGATATCTAGTGGACATTCAGGTGCAGACACAGGATAAGCAGTTGGATAGAAAACTCCCGATTTCAACATTGAAAATAAATTTAGGAAAAGATTTTAAAATCTGAGATTGGATGATATTATCAAGCAACTGCATATGGACAGAGAAAAGAAAAATCACTGGGTTTGCAGTCTGGAGTCACTTCAATATGAAGAAATCAGACAAGGGGAATTAGCAAAGGAGATTAAGGAGCAACCACTTAGCTACAGGAACAATCGCAAAAATGTGGCATCTTGCCAAATAACATAATGAAAGTAGGGCAAGGAAAAGGCAGTGTCAACTCTATCGAATGCTGTGGATTTGCTTGTTAAGTAAAACATGGAGAGAGAATTCATCATGGGATTTGCTTCTGTGGAGATCATTGGTGAATATGATGTACTTCAGCGAAGTGGGAGGGGCAACAGCCTTATGAAGTGTTAAGAGAGAATTGTAGGAGAGAAGTTGGAGGCAGGTAGTACAGAGAACTTTTCTGTGATATTTTGTTGCAAAGGAAAACAGAAGAAATGGCTGGCTTACTGACCAGGGTAGTGGTATCAGTAGTTTTGTGATTAACGGTATGCTGTACATTAATAATTATAGAAGATAGAACAAAAGAATGAATGATATAAAGAAAAAAAGGAGAATTGGGAGAGTAATGGTCTTACTAGAGATGAGAGCCAATTCTTAAGAAGAAGGCTTTTTTGGCGAGTGCATCAGTAGTAATAAATGGGAAGGCACAGGATGGATGTAGAAATGCTGGCACACAGACAGGTGTGATGGGAGTCCTTTTGTGATTATTTCAAATGTCCCAAGGAAATAAGAAGCAAGTCCATATATGAGAGTGAGGGTCAGAAGGGGTGTGCTGAGGTTTAGGGAGAGAAAGAGACGTGAGAAATAGTCATCTAAAGAGAGTAACTGGACTTGGGAAAGACAGCATAATGACTTGTGACATTAAGGATCTGGCTGAGGGCTCTTCATGCATTTATGTGAGATGAGTCAATGCAGTTGTGTACTTTCTTTCGACTTCAACCATGTCAGTGTATGTACAAAGTACATAGTTGGATCC
This sequence comes from Dinomys branickii, assembly GCA_004027595.1. NCBI lineage: Eukaryota > Metazoa > Chordata > Mammalia > Rodentia > Dinomyidae > Dinomys > Dinomys branickii. The sequence continues at coordinate 66,946 of PVLD010000900.1, read as the reverse complement.
TCACAGGGTTGTGAATTTGACAAGCAAGAACATGGCATGAAAAATAGCTGTTAAGAGAATATAGAGAGGAGTTATCATGAGTGACACAAAGTTCTAGTAGATATTTTCAGGGTTATCCCTTGAGGTAAAAGGTCATTTTTCTTTTAACTGACAGAGAAAAAGTACCTAAAAGCTGTGATTTACATATTTCAAAAGAATAAAAGCCAAGGAAATTATCCAATAGGAGAAAATATTATTTGAATGAGTAGGAATTCAAGGCTTTTAATACTAATGTTCATTTTAGCTCATCTAATGAAAGAAAATGAAGCTTCACATCATTATTTAACTATAACGTGCATTTTAAAATATATGGTATTGAAGCATACTGTGTCTTTCTATTCAAACTCATTATATAGAACTATACTGTCTAATATGATAGCCATAACCTCAAGTCTACATACATTTAAATTAATTAAAATAAAAATTTAGTCCTTCAGTTTCAGAAGCTACATTTCTCGTGCTTAATAGTGGCTTGATAAGTAGCATGGATATAGAACATTTTCAGGATGTTCTATTGGTAGCTCTGATGTAGAACATCAGTACAGAGAGAATAACCCATTTGTTCAAGGCCATAGATACAGATAATGGCAGATCCCAGATTCCTAACTCAATGTTCCTTCCACTACTGCCTCTCAGTTCCAAGAATTTGCTAATTAATTCCTATTATCTTATAAAAAATAAAATTACAGACTTCTTATTCTTCAACTTGCCTGAAAAACACCATTGCCCCCAAAAAGTAGTTTAAAAATTCTTCAAGAACTATTTGGTGTAACTGAGATTTTTAAAGTTTCATTCTCAATGTTTTTGTATTGTTTTGTTTTTTGCTTTGTTTTTGAGACAAGGTCTCACTAAGTATTTCAGTTCAGGCTGGCCTTGAACTCACTGTGCAGCCCAGGCTGGCTTCATGTTTGTGGTGATCCTCTTGGTTTAGCCTCCTGAATGCTGAGATTACAGGTATGTGCCACAATGCCTGGCTAGTCAATATTTTTATAGAATTTCTCCAAATAACATAAATAACTTTTCTTATTACTTCAGAAAGAATTACATTGCCTTTCCATTTAGTGCAAAGATATATATAAGAGCAGAAATGAGGTGAAGCTTACAGTTATTCTTTATGCAACTGCATTAAATTTAAAAGTAGAGCAACTAAAATTGTGTGGTTGCTGTTAAAACTCAAAAAATGGTAATGATTAAGAACATGAGGGTAGAGTCTTTAATAATTACAAAATTAATACATATATGCATATGAGATATGAATATACTTATATATCCATATTTTTTCTTAAATTGACAGTGGAATTCAGGTGACCTTTTAAAATACTGATGGTTAATTGGTGCAGTTGTTCATTTTCCCACCTCTGACTGACCAGAAAACCTTCTCTAAGTTCAGGATTGGGTTAGTTTGGCCGTAAGTATCTTCAACAACTGCAGCAGCATCAGACCAGCCTGAACTCCGCTGAGACAAAGCCAAACACAAAGCTGCCGAGGTGACAGCTGGGAGAGCGCTGGAGGGAGACACAGTAGGAGCCCTCTGGAAATATGAGAAGTCGGCTCTGAAAACGCCTGGCTACCGCTCTCACCAGTAATGCCTGCAATACGGAAACGCCCCCCCAAAGAAATAGCATTCTTTATTTTTATCTTTCTCTCATGCATGCTGGGGAAAATATACAGTCAATTTTCCTAGATGGAATTTTTACAATTTTTATGCCATGCATTTACACAAAAGTAATATAAACACAAGGATTGTAATAACAATCTCGTCCCCATTTCACTGTGACTAGCAGTAACAACTTTTCTACATAACATGACTAAGCTCTGCCTTCGAATTTTCCCATGACTTGCCAACATCAAAGTGTCAGACCATAGAAAGATACTAGTAGAGTTTATTGCAGGTCATTTCCAGGCACATAAAGATTAGTTCAGTGGCTTATCATCAAAGTACCAAATTTCTGAGGGAGGTGTGTCACACAGTATCAAGGAAGATTTTGTAAATTCATGCTTCTTCTTTCTCGTAAGTTATAATTTAAATCACTTGAGCCTTTCTGATGGGTATTTAAAAGACTACAGAATAGTGAGATTCTAAAGAATGTTTTCAAATATCCATACCTGGGAAGGAACATTTTTGGGAGGTTCTATTCGAATGCTTGGGTCCCATTCTCCAGGAGGAAGAACAGTAACTTGATCCAGAAATTCATCAATTCCTGAAACCAAGTCATTACGATCTTTAGCTTTGTAAGCAACATCATGAAATACCTATAAGAGAAAAGAAATATCATTAGAGTTTCAAAAATTTATTAAAAATTTTGATATATTCAATTAGCAGGTATCTTACATGTGATTTAACATTTTGAAGACATAGTCAGGTCTCACTCTAAAGAAGTTTATAATGCAGAACATTATAGCTTATTTTATGAATCTGCATAGATAACTACTTTTCTTTGGATGCCAGTATGAGAATTGAACTTTCTATAAGTGAGAAGTATAGGAAAGGGAAAAGAGAAGGGAAGAAAGCCCATTAAACTAACACAATGACTTAAGTTACAGAAAGCTTTGGGGATTTGTTTATCTGTTTGTTTCTGAGACAGTTCAGGCTGTGTTTGAACTCACCACGCAGCCCAGGCTGGCCTTAAACCCATAGCAATCCTCTTGCCTTAGCCTCCCAAGTTCTAGGATTACAGGCAACCAGCACCACACGCAGCTATACAAAGATTATTTATTTGTGACTAAAATAAATCTTTCTGGAGGAAATCCTTGCTAAAAAATGGAGATCAAAAATTTTAGGATATATTAGAAATTTTATGTTCCTACTCTGGCATCCATAATCAAATTAAAAAGATTAACTCTATTTCATTTTGACATTAATGTTTGAAAAATGTTAGTTTTTTCTGTGCATATACTCATAAAGTGAAGAAAGTTTATTCCTGTTCGAAGTATATTTGATGTATACACACACACACACAGAGCACACAGCATCGTTAAGACTATTCACGAATATGCCAGGCCTTCTTGAGATACATTGTAGGATTGGATTTTCTTTTTTCTTTCTTTCTTTTTGCCTTCTTTTACAGCTGGACTAGGTGAGGTCAATTTAGGTGTATATATGTTCTCTTGGACTAGAAATTATGAACACCAGTATGGCAGTTACCATATTACTTCTGGTTTAGTGATTGAAAAGCATAAGTCTAAATTTGAGCTTTTGTGAAACAAACTTTGTAAGTGACTAATGAGCAGAAATCATTGCAAGCTTGTGCTGGACATTCAGCGTGAAGGAAATAAACATTTGTTGTTCTAGTTGGTTATCCCTGAAGCATAATCTAAGCTCTTCTGTCATAAACAGGAATGATATACTTAGTTAATAAATGAAGAAGGGAAGAAAATGGATAAAATGGAAAATTAATTTACACTAAACAGAATAAGTATAGCTGATACATTTTGTATTTCACATAAGATAAAATGCAGTAGAGAAATAACTGAGGTAGGAATTTCTTTATTAGTCTTTATGTTGGCCTATAGTAAAGTGATGTAATATCCCAAAATTTCCAGGAAAATCGTGCTTTCAAATATTCTGATTAACTTTTAGACTCTTTCTTTCAGTTTTTGGTTCGACAACAATTTACACTGCTGACAAAATGATGAACATTTTCTGAGGAATTTTCTTGACTTTCCATCTAAGAACACAAAATGCCATTGATGCAACAAATATAGTCTTTCTTTAGAATAAAATGAAAATATCAAAGATATAGTAAGGATTTAGTTATATTTTAAATCAAATATTTTTAAATCTTAAAAATAAAAATTTCCCTGTCATATGCCACTGATTTTATGACTCAGAATACCTTTTTCCATGAGAGTCTGGCCACTGTATTCTTTTCCTGATAATAGTAACTGTCTTAAAATCTCTTTCATGTGAGCTCATTTAATTAAAAATTGCTTCAAAAGATCACGTGATCATATTCCCTGCTTTAGATAGATGAAGGATTAAGTTTTATCAAGAGCAGCTGATTTTCTATTATTTTAAAGCTCCTCAAAGACAGAGACATAAACATTTGATTTTAAATCCTAATACCAGTTTCTCCAATAGCATATTTACTTTATATTGTTCTTTTCCCTTGTCTTTGTCTAGCTACATAATATTCTGATTCCAACATATATCTGACTTCTCTCAAAAGCCTTCTCTGACCCTGTTCCAAGTAAGATGAGGTGCTTTGTCAAAACACTAGCACTCTGTCCTTCTTGACAGCTTTCTGTGTAATCACAAGTTTTTAGTATAATTAATTGTTAATTGTGTAATTGATTTAATGGTTGCTTTTCTTTGTTAAAAAGAGGTCTAAACATTTATTCAATAATTATGCATCATATTATTTAGGTGCTCAGAATACAGCCATGAACACCACCAGTAAAAATGCATGCTCTCATGGAGCTTACATTCTCGTGATAGTGCGAAGAAGAAAAATAATATAAACATGTATGTTTTGGTGGAGGACAGAACACAATCCAGAGACAGCAAACCAGGAAAGAAGAACAGGGGATCCTACAGATTTGAAAGGGTGACTAAGGATCACTTCACTGAGTAGATATTTCAGTAAGGACCTTGATACTCAGATTTAATCAAACTTCTCTAATGGGAGATGCTATGTATGCAGTAGGAAATTTTATGTTAAGGATGGGGAAGCCATAGATGCTGATTTAATATATATTTCTTAAGTAGCTACTATGCATTAGGCACATTTGCTGTTTGAGCAGAAAGTGTTTATGTTGACTTAAAACCTAGGAGAGGGAAAACTGTTATCTTGAGAATTTGGAACATGAAAAACACTGTTTATCTTAGAAAAAAATTTGATTTTTTTTCTACTTTTTACAAATTATGCTATCTGTGTTAATATATGATGGTTTTACTATATTACTTTTAAATGTATTCATAAATACAGATTTTTAAATTTTCAGCTCTATTATGATAAATATTAACATATTTACACACACCGAAGCTTGTCGGGGTGTTTAATTGTTACGGATGGGAAGGACGGACACAATGGCAGCCATGCAGAGAACTGTGATCATGATTCATCTCTAGTAAGACTCAATAGAAATGAAAAAATCGATTATTGAGTTGATTCAAAATATGATATTGGTAAGAGACTCACACTTCAGTCATTATTTCACTTAAAAAATATATTGAACCCTGACTGATATTATGCTAAGGTTGAAAATGCAAAAGGAAAACATACCTATAAAAAGTTCACAGTACAGAGAGAAAAAACACAGAGCTCAGTTTAGCAAATATTTAGTTAAGCATTTAAAAAAAATCAGGACAGGAAGATGAATATTAAGCAGTTACTGTGTTCACAGAATTTACAGTTGGATAATGCAACTCAATTCACCTTTTTTTCTGCAAATAACTGTAGTGAACTTTATTTTTAATGAGCATAATTATTCAGAGGACTTCAAAGTCATAGGATCAGCACCTTGACTTTGAACAATTAAAAAAGTTTTCTTTTTAAAAAGTATTTAAAAGGAATGCAATTCAGTTGTAGAGGCCTTCATGTGGGAGGCCCTGAGTTCAAACTCTAGCACTGTAAAAAAAAAAATATTTAAACATTCCTTCATGATAAGTCAATGTCCTATTGTAATTAACATCTTTTTATAATTAACACCTCTTATCTTTAAGAGTAACTTTCTGATTTTCTTTCTTTTTTTTCTATCCCACTCTCCACAGTGCTACCAACTGCCCTAAACCTACACTTAAACTTTTCAAGTTTAAACGATTCATTTTCCAGTTGCGTTGTATGGCTGATACTTGTTCTCAAATTAGGTAAATCTCATTAATTAAAGAAAATTGGTACATATCCCTTCTTTCATTTTAAATCTAAAATTTATCACATATGAATGATTCCCTGATATTTTATGTCTACTAAATTGGTCAAAAAATTTTTGAAACTGACATTTTCCTACTGAGAAAAGTTTGATTCTTCATTGGGAAAAGGGAGGCTAAGGAAAAGATGCCTTGCATATTCATGCATCTCCCATGACATAAACTGCTCCTCTCACGTTATGGCATTTCCCATACCTCCCAGATGCCTCAATGCAATGCCTAGTGTCTTACATAAAAAGAAACTTCAGTATTTGGCATTTTATGTGTTGTACCTGAAAAACGATAACACTTAATTTGTTGAGTATAAGTCAAAATATCATTTATTTTACAATAAAGTAAAGTGCAAAATATGGAAATAATAAAAGCAATGATTGTATGAAAGTTCTGTCTTACAGAGTCCTGCCAGTAGAAATAAGAGTCTTTGCCAATGTGATTAAGGTAAAGATCTCAAAAGGAAATCATCATGTGACAATAGGGGCAGAGGTTTCCAAGTTCTGCCGTCACAAGCAAGGAGCACCAGGAACCACCAGGAGATGGTAGGTACTGCCAAGGGTCCCTTCCCGGTGTCTTCAGAAGGCATGGCCCTGCTAACACCTGGACTTCAGACCCTGGCCTCAAAAACTTCTGAGAAAATACACTGCTCTCTTTTTAAAATCACTCAGTTCTGACAATTTTTATGGTGGCCATAGGAAACTAATATATTGAATAAATTAGTTCTTTTTGAAAATTAGTGTGCAAATATCAGTAGTTAATTTACATAAAACATAAGGTAAAAATATAGAACAATTTATAACATCAAATGTTAACCCAGGGCCTCACACATGTATGCTAGGAAACAGAACTACCATCGAACTACACTCTAAACCTCTCCTCCTCTCTGAGAGTCTCTCTAAGTTGCCCAGCTGGCCTCCAACTTGGAACTTTCCCGCTTATGCCTGCTGAACAACTAGGATTACAGGCATGTACCGTGCCACAGGCCTAATTGGCTCTTTTCACAGAATTTTAAAGGATTTGTAGCCATGTATTATTCTAAATACATTAGTAAATTATTCAATGGGTATTCTAAATAATGCACAATTTCATTTGTACATTTACTACTGATTCTGAATTAATTCCTTTTAGTGATCTTTCACCTCTGCTCTTTAATAATAAGAACAAATTTCCATACTATATTGGGGGATACAAGTCAAAGAAAAGATACACTATTTTTATGTTCTTATTTTTGATATCTTAGTTTTTTTAGACATTCATCTCTTTGAGGAGCTGATGAAAGCTTACTAGTCCAACAGAATCTACATACAAATCTTTCTATGAAAAGAAAGAGTGTGCTACATTAGGGATAGCTCAAGGCCCTTAAAATTTATCTGCAGCTCCTCTGACTGTATGAAGACTCCAAAGTTCAGAACATGTGCATATGCACTGGGCAGTTGTAGAGAGTTGACCAACTTCTCCAGGATTTTTGGTGTCCTATATACTAGTTTTAAAAATTCACCATTTCTTTTTATCTAGACCTTGAAAGTACTTAGTCCCAAATAAAATTTGCAATGATATTAAGAATGGTACTATGCAAAGAACATTAATGCTATTACAAATGCTCTTATAAATACTATTACAAATTTTTCTTTAGAGTGTAGAATTTCAAAATATTTTAAAGTGTGCTAATTTACTAGTCATTTTGACCTAATTTCTCTCATGGCATTTAGATAGCAAAAATTGGATTCAATACAGAGAAACCAGATTCATGGAAAACTATATGAAAGTAGGACCTCCAAAAGTTAAGCATACTTATTTGGGGAAGATGTTCCAAGTAACTTAAATAAATATAAATACCTCATCTGTCATTAGGGTTGCAATTGATCTGCCAATCTCATGGTACTGCTGACCCTTTCCCAGGGGTCCCAGAAGAATGAACAAAAATCTGTAATTAAGAAGAAAAAAAGAAATGTTTCAAAGTAGAAATATAAAAAGAATTTTAATAGTGCAGAATCATTCATCTCAAAGCAACTAAAATGAGGAACTGTATGTGAAATATTTCCATAGCTTTCAAAGTACATGTTAACTGGAAACACTTTTAAATGATTGACTATTATGTGTAAGATCTTAAGCAATGTGAATATATAGTTATTTTTATCATAATGCTTCCCAGTGCAGTTATATGTACAGCCTAGACTGTTACTTTTGGGAACTTTAAGTATTCCATTATCCTTACAAGAGGATGGTTGGAATGCAAAATCTGACTAACATTTTCTGGATTGGAAAGAAGAAGATAAATTATACACAAATAGAAAATAGCTTAAAAGGAAAAAAACTAACAGTAATATAAACAAAGAGAATTTATGATCAGAAACATGTAAGAATATGTAAATTTTCCATTAAGTATAAAAATATATTGTGGAAATCAAAGGTCAATTAGGCAGAAAAAAGAGTTAATCATCCATTAATTCCAGCGCTGGAAGACTAAAAATGGTAGCTGCATGATAGTATTCCATTTAAATTAGGTCAAAAGTCTGGCAGGTTTATCATTACAACCTGTGATTTTAAAGAAATCAATGCAGGCTCTAACTTTAGAGGACCGGTAATTGCCCTTGTCTAAGAAAAGGCCAATGCTTATGGGAAACTGTGAAAATTAAAGACTGCCCTATATTTTGCAGTACAGTCTTAGGGTGCTAATTTGTTGAATGGTTTATGTTATTAAGAGTGAAGAGAAGTGTCTTGATAAGGCATATTGAAATAGTTAATGTAATTCTAGCCTTCATTTAGTTGTAAATGTTTTTGATGCAACATGTATTATACAATCTTAAAGGATCAGATTTATTAAGTTTTGTCAGTTGTAACGGAATCCCAGTCAATTACTATAATATGGAAATGTCTCCTATGTTTTAAGAACAAGAATACTTGAAAGTAGTGGCAGATGTTGTATCAAGTATAATACTTCTAAGAAATTTCCTAACCTATGTGTGTCTTGCTATTTTTTAGGTTTCCATTCCAAAGGCTATTTATAAAGTCCTAAGCATTATTTTCTGACATCTGTACTATGTGTTGTTGTTATGGTATCTGTCCCCCTTTGTTCTTCAAAGGAAGGATAATTAGAAACTCCAGTGGTTTTCTTTGTTCTATTTGCCTAGCTAATCTTCCATTTTTCACCTTTCCTAACTAAATGGCATCCAGTCCTTAGAATTTCTCCTTATATGGTTGTTCCACAGTGCCTCTAACTTTTCCTTCATTGGTGTCTACACATATTTTGCTGTGTCAGTAGGAAACCAGGTCACTTAAACCTGAAGTTTTCAAAGCAAGAATATATAATTCCAGTTTTGTTTTTTTCTACTCGTGGGAATTTTTCTTTTCTGTCTTTGAAATACAGAAAGCATCACTGTCATAAGTAGTTATCATTTACTAATGGTTAATCACACACCTTCTCAAATAGTGAAATGCAAATAATGCCTGGGACAACTTGAAAGGATTTTAAACTGTTAAAGTAATATATCTCTACAATTAGCAAATTTGACATGTTAAATTTGAATCCCAGATTTTCAAGAATTCTGAATAAGTTATAGATTGTGCATAGAAAAATACAGCTTTCATACAGTCAAACAATATGCTTAGCTCAGCTTTCCCCCGTTTTGAAGAAATTGGTACGTGTCATAAATCTCAGTAGCCCTCTAAGTGCATTAAGAGAATCTTCTATGATGTTGTCTGAATGGTAAGTAGGCTTCTCCCTCAAACCGGAGTCAGAAGGGTACTACACCACTGAGTTTCACCTCAGTCAGCTAAGCTCTTACACCATGAAGCCTCTCCGGGCTGCACTATTCCAAATTCCTGGAATATCTTATACATAATCCTAGCATGGAGTGATAGATCTGCTTTGTTTTGAGTTAAGGCCAGGGATCTATAGAGGAAAGAAATTCTGTGAACCCAGTTGCCATAACACTTGAACTTTTCATCATTTTACATTTAATTTTTGCAAGAGGAACCACAACAACAGCATTTGAAGCAGTTACAGCAATGAAGGGTGTCAGTTATGTGGGAAATGGGGACGTGGACAGGGACATCTCTCGCTGTGACATGAAAGCAGAGGGAAAGGCTATCTGTGCCTGGGAATCACCCTCCACAGTGAAAGTAACAAAGAGAAGAAGGCTCATGGATAAATTGCTAGGAACCAAACATGTTAAAGTCAGTATTCTTTTTATTTTTTAGTTTTTCACAATTTCATCTGGGAATAGCTTTACATCTTTAAACTAGAAATAAATGATAAACTATATACTTTAATTTATATTATCCTTAAACTATTAGTTATTATGTAAAGTTAAACGAAAACCAAGTTCAGGTAATGAAGCTAAACTTTTACTTTTGATTCAAACACACTTGCAGGGATTCTTGAGACCCGGTGTGAGAAAGGCAGATTGTGCTGAGGATTGAACTAATGCTATATTTAATACAGCAGGCCCATCTCGACGATGCGCTCACAGGCATTGTGAAGGCTTACTCAAACAAACTAAATCTTGGAAAATAATCTTTTTCAGGATCACTCGAACATTCTCTTTCTTATATGCACAGTTTAATCTTTGATACTCTTAGTAAAATAAGAGTAGTGTGGTTATACAGACTAGGGTATCTAGAGAGAAGAGCACGTCTGAAATAAAACAAGTTGAAAGTGGAGGAAAAAGGACAGAATGATTTTTTAAAAAACACTTTGTTTTCTCCTCCACAAACAAGAAACAGGTTTGTGGATGACCCACTGGCTCCTCATCAAAACACTAATAAGAAATTATATTTTATCCTCCTTTTCTCCCACCAAAAATATTTATGAAAACCATAAAAGACACTTGGATACTTTTTACCTGGTTGGGATCGGGACTTCGGCCAGCCCCTGAAGCAAAACAGCTGGAGATAACCTGACAAAAGCAACCACAGTTCTATCTAGAAACTCCAGTTCTCCAACTAAGATGTTTGAAGCTTCAGCACCTGGAGGAATCTTCTTCATGAAATGCAGATCAACCTGTGAGCATTGCATAGTAAATAAAGTGAATCAAAGTTCGAAAAATTTGGTCAATCATAGTCTCCTATAGTGCTCTATGTATAATAACCCAGTGATACCTTTGGTTTAAATCATACACATAGTTAAATGTATCATTTGCTATTTTTTGATAATAATTTTTGTGGGTTATTTTAACTTATAAATAATCTGAATATTCTAATTTTTCTATTCATTATTGTTAAAAGAAGCTTTTCCAGAATCAGCAATCTTGAAGTGTTAAAAAAAGTAGAATATATGTGCTCAATTAAATAAATACTCTGTAACCATAATTTAATTCATGTTTGTCAACAAATTTGGTATTTTATGCTATTACCATGATTTTACACATTTCCATTGATTAATATTTAATTCATGGCTATTCAAAAGAAATATAACCATGCTTCTTTTTACAGTATAAATTATGACTTTAGACTTCACATTATTCTAATTGTTCTGTATTCTTCATATTGTAAACATTGTCTTCTAATTCTTCAAGTTCAATTTTTTCATTAGAGAATTCAGATATAAGAGAAGAGAGAAAAAGAAATAAAACTAAAACATGTTTAGTTGTTGAAGATCCACGGTTGAATTTCTAACATGAGATGTCACTGATTGAAATGAAAGAACATAAAATAAAAGTGATCATTAAGAAGAAATACTAAGAGTAAAGAGTGGCATTTCAAAAGTGAATAAAAAACACCCCTTCTAAGAGTAATTATCAATTTTTATAAATGCGGCTAAAGTGAAAACTGAGCAGTGACTTCAAAGTAAAATTTTTACAAAACCTATTTTTTTTATTTCTAGCTCGCTTGAGTCGCTTTTTATGGAACTCCATTTTTAGCGGACTAAGGCTTTATCTGCCGTTGGATTCATGCTCTGCTGTTAATGCAGTGGGGGTCAAAGATCAAAGGAGTCCTTGGGAGAAAGAGAAAGGAGTTCAGGTAAAGGCAGGCAATGCTGAGAAGACATTTTTAGACCATGTAATTCCTTTTCAGGTTTAATAATTTGAATATATTTTTCCAAGAAGTTGAAACTGAAAAAAATTAAAGCTTTTTAAGAGCACTTTAGAAAATCTGTAGCCAAGCCATAGTGACTACATTAAATATGTTGTTTTCTGAAGCTGAGACCTTAGTACAACTGTTTGGAATGTTAGTAAAGAAGAAACCATTCTGAGGACACGAATCCCCAAAACATAAACTCTACAATGTGAAATGTGCAGGTTATTACAAGGATTACATTTTAAAATAATCTAAATTACTTTGTTAAAAAATCAAATATAATCAGTATTTTATTATAAACAAAAAGAATTTAGCAAAGCAAAACTGTTTTGCTTATATTCCAGAAATACTTTCATAAGTCTTTTGGGGCCTGTGTGAATAAACAATTAAATTTTGCACCAATAGAAAGAACAATGGTACAATGTTGATACACTAAAACAAAACATAAAATAAAAAGATAACTTTTAAAGAAACTACAATTTATAATCAATGAGTTTTATTTGTATTACCATGTTTAAATTCCATTTAGAAAACTATCTTAAATTCATTAATTCTTCAAAAAATGCCACAGTCTTACCTATTATAAAACTTGCCTCTCAGATAGATGATAACTATAGAAATAATTCCTTTAAGATTAAATTCAATTAAATCAAGAAGTACTGAGTACACTAGTTTATTTTTACTTAAAAATAAAAATATGGCCTTTAAACATTTAAAATTAGGTAATTAATATATCATTGATAGCTGTTATGTTTAAAAGGCATTCAAATATACAAAAGTTAATTTTGAATCAGTAGATTGAACTTTTAATTGAAAATTAATAAATTATAGCTATATATGTAATAGTTATCATATTCTTTGCATTTTATTTGTATAGTAGACATATCTGGAGTAATAGATTATATGTTATATAATTATATTATCATATATATTTTATTGTTACTAGACTAGTTCTATATGATATCCTACCTTTTAATATGACAAAAGATCATATTTAAGGACCACAGTTACAGCTACCTAAAAACAGCTCTGGAGATTTAGGCTGAACGACAAGTGGACTCAAATACTTGAAATGAACAGAAAAAAATCCTGGAAATTGCAGCTCCTTTGATCATGACTTTGAAGGATTTAAGTTATATTCTTCTGCAACCAGATTTAGACCTTGTTTCTGGGCTTTCCAGATCCCTTGTAATGCTAAGACATGAAAGAGCTTTTATCTGGGTATTTGATCCATAAACTGGGTGAGAAATCGATGATCTCTAGGGAGCAGAATTATACATATCATTGTGGAATTGGAAGCCACACACTTAGGGTTGAAGGAAAAATGGATGGAAATTTAGAGAGAATGTTTAAGTCTTAAACCCATTTTAGAAGCACAACAAAAGTAACAAAGATCCCTGGGATTGTCTTTTACTGGGTAAATGAGGATATATCTAAAATTTCCTGCAGTTCTATGATTTAATAATCCAATCCTTTATTGAATGAGTCACATACTAAACATAGATGTAGAAGAAAGTTCTTTCTGTGGAGGAAATTATGTAAAACCTTCTTAGGATCATTTGAAATAAAAAAGAACACCATTGACATAAAGTAGTTATCTTCTGAAAGTTTAAAAACAGAAGTATGTACAATGTCATTACATTCTTTAAATGTACTAAGAAAGAGTTAAAATCTGGCAAATCAGATTATATTCTAAATGCATCTTTACTTGAGTAAATTTGATGGGCCTATCCACTGGATCAGTTAAAACATATAGAAGGTAGGAAGCACACATAGGCAATCTCATGAAGTGAGTAAGGAAATAAAAACAATTAAAGTGTCAAAATACTACTAGATTTTGGAGTTACATATTAAGACAAAATAGTTATATGAACAAAGCAATCTGGGGATTAGCTGAAATTCATAAATTCACTACCAATGTGAAATCACTAGGCTAAAAAAATCTTAACTCACAAAATTGCAAAATCTGGCAAAAAAATTTGTTTCCAGAGTGGTGAATCAGAACTGTTTTTTCCAAACCCTACTTCTCTTCCCTTCTGGATTACAAAGCCAGAAATGTCATATGGCTTCTTGTTTGTTTGTTTTCTAACCCCAAAATTAAAGGATTAAATCATTTTGAACATCATAGGATTCATGAGACATATTGACCCCAAACACTACTTAAGGTGCTAAAGATCCAGGAGGGTCCCAAACATTAAATTCTAGTCTGGTATTTATTTTGACAGTACCATATCCACTAATATTAATGATAATGATAGTAGCCACCATCTTGGCATACACCCAGCTCCCCGCCAGCTTCTCTCTCTGTCTCATTCAGTCTGCACAAGAGAATCACAAATATGTAGTATTATTCTTATTGTACAAACGAGAAGGCTGAAACTTGCAGAACTCCCAGACTAGAAAGTTTATGTATGCTGCACTCAGGATTCATGATCTCATGCTCTTTCCAAAACTCCACGCTGTGGACAAGAGACAGGAATAGAAGTGACTGCCTCTAGGGGGAAAGCAATAGAAATTTAACTTCTCCATTACGTAGGCCAGTGAACGGAAACGCAAAGATGTGGAAAAGAGTTAAAGGGTAGAAAATCTATTTTTCACTCTTCTAGTTCTGATTGTTTGGGGGACCTGGAGATGAGACTATTGTCTTCAACTGACAGTCTTCATTTTCTTTCATATGTGAGGACAGACACACTTTGGAAGGCTGCAAAGGTAGGTCACACAAACAAAAAATGAAATGATACAGAGATATGAAATTCAGTATATGAGGGTTATATTACTTTAAACAGCTAAAAGGTAATTTATATTAAAGGATGAGCTAAGATATTTACAATCACTACTTTTGAGAATGTTAGATATGCCCTTGTTATACTGTCAGTGCCTGCTTAAACAAACAATCAAATTTTATGCCACTGCTTTTAAGATAGTATTTCAAATTAGGACATCAGAAATTAAATGTATGGCAGTTTGTGACAATTTTATTCCAACTTCCAGATGAATGAAGATGCGATGCTTTAAAAAGATAATTGTTTAGAGCGGCAAATGGAATACATTTGACTGTTTAATATTGGAATTACATGCCTCCATACAGTGAAATGAACTTTGAACCACTGTAGAAATATAGCCCAAGGATGCCCTCACCTCTCTCTCTTGCTGGTGTGGAGGTCCTTTTTCATGCCTTTGTTTCATCCCACATGGACTAGTATGCCCCTTTTGTTGGCCTCCCAGTCCCTGCACGCATAATTAACAGGCTTAAGCTGGTACACCACACTCCCCAGAGACTCCGCCAGGCACCAGAGGGAGAGCATGCACATTAACTAGACCTAGATCACTGAGGCATTGTTACGGGGATTCTGAAACAGGTCCAAGGAACTAATTACTGAAAAGTCTTTTGAGAACCTAGATTCAGGCTACTTCCTCTACTTCTGCATCCCATTCCCACCTCCTCTCACTGTAACAATCATTCCCAACACTAAGGCTTTATCAAAATATTAACTCTAAATTATTGCTTTTTCAGCCACTCAGATAAAGAGGATTGTTCACCCTCCTTATTATGAGCCAATATTAAAGCTCTTCTATTCAACTCTTAGTTTTGATAATTTACAATGGAACAGAAGTAATTTCAGGAATTTACTTTTAAAAAAATCACATTATTTTCCCTGATGCATTGTTTTCTTAAATACACTCAAGTAAATAATTGTATTTGAATTCTTCCCAATTAGATATATCTCTCAGCAGAGAGCTTGCTGTGTTTTAATTCAAAATTCTACTCAGTTTTATTGTGTCCTAGGATTTCCTTACAGTAAAAGTCTTCTCTGAATTATAATAATAATTAAACTTTGCATTATTTAACTTTTACACAAATACAGGAGAAGTGATTTTGAATAAAGCACAAGTTTTAAATACTAGATTAAATTCCTATTACATTCCTTGTGAAGTCCAGTTTTTATTTTAATGAGAGAAATACATTGTACCAAGTGGCTGAATCTTGAAGATTGTTCATAAAACTTACACAATCAGTTTTGTGAATAAGTAAAACATCACTTGTGGTTTTAATGCTAACGTGATCAAGCTTTGAGTAAGAAACAAAAAAATAGTGCATGCAAAAAATTGTGTCAACACCTCTTAAAATAGATAGCAAATTCTAGCAGCAATTTAGCAGCTCACTTATATGGGAAAAGAGTGGAGGGCTTACCTTGCTGAAGTCAACAGTACTGTTTTCTCTGCTAACGTCATTTTTATTTTCAATACAGGCTGGAGCAGACTGAGGAGAAACAACCTGACCTGCTGAAAGAAATTGTTATTACAGAATATAATTACTTACATTGTTGTAGACATTTTGGGTGAAATAAGAACTTCAGTTAAACTAGGCTAGTATTTCTTAATATTTTACAAGGTAAGCATGAAGGGTCAATATAAATAAATCTATATCAATACAAAAGTTTTTACTATCAGTTACAGATAGAAATGGGAGAAAATGGTCAGGAAAATTTCAACAAATTCTTGGCTTAAGATGTTAAAGATTATTCTTCCTGAAGAAAAAAATGCTTTAAAATTTCTAAATTTAACCATAATTTTATATCACCAATGATTTCTAAGTACCAACCCAAACAAATGGTATATATAAAAAGATAAAAATATTTATTAAGATTTAAACTCAGACTAAAGAATTTAAAATGTAAAACATAAAATACGAATATTTATCTGAAACTATTGCCCCTAAAAAGCCAACCAAATACACTCTTCAGCAAATTCTAGAGATTTCTATATTAGGGTTTAGTTAAAACTTTGGATATTTTAAGTATGATTTTTATGTCTGTGACCATTCAATTAGATAACCACATTGATACTGCCCTGTTAAATGAGAAAAGATAAATTTGGGTTGTTTTAGTTTTCTATTAACACTCATCCAAATATTATTGTACAGTTTTATTCCCCATTATAAGGAAGATGTTATTAATGAAGTGGGTAATAGAACTGGGAAAGTAACAATAGCTAGATTTAGATAGATTCCATCATTTGCTATGAAATATTCTCTGTGATAACAAGTCCCATAAAATCTATACAAAGTTAGCAATTAAATGAGAAAATTAGCCAGATTTCCTTAATTCCACATGTGTCTGCCTTCCTCCCTAGCTCTTCAACATCTTGGGCTGCTGATTTACTGTGAAATGAATAGTGACAACTCAACTTTGAAGCTTTGACTATATTTATGATCTTAATTCAGTGACTGTGAAATACTTCTTACTCTCATCAGTCTTAGACATCAAAAATATTCTGCACAGCTCTATTCTCTCCACCTGCCTGAGTTTCCATTTCAATCCAAGTTCTACCTTATCATTTTACCCACTTACTGGAGAACTTCTTTAAATTCCTACAATATTTACATGAACCCTTTTCTTTAAATTCTCTCCTGAAGAGCTGGGGATATAGCCCAGTGGCATAAGTGCCTGCCGGGCAAGCTCAAGGTCCTGAGTTTGATCCCCAGTACCACAAAAAAAAAAAAAAAAAAAAAAAAAAAATTCTCTCCTGAAAGACCACTTATTCTTTGTTACCTAGAAATCACTAAGTACAACTCAATGCGTTACTTGCTTACTTTCAAATATTACTAAAGTTCTGCTTTTTGGACTATTAAGCATCTTAGACAGGAGTCATGTATGAATAGATACATTTTTCATGATTTGGAAGTGTTATAAAAAAAGTAATAGGCTCAAGATTCTTCTAGCAGTAAAATATTGCTCTGCTTTCATTTAAGAAATAATATATTTGATGAAGATGAAAATAAAGTGACTTTTAAAAGCAAATTTATCACATAGGGAAATTTTTTAACTTCAGAGGAAAGCTGCAGAAACCATTTTCACTCTCCCATTTCTAACTGCAGTGTGCAGCTAGCACTGTGAGCTGTTCATTAGCAGACATTCAATTTACCATTCTCAAAATAATGACTGTAATTAAAAAAACCTTTTACATGATGCACTTGTGCTACTAACAGATGTCTTCAATCACCAGTTTCACATCATTTCTCCATATTTTCACGAGTTAGAACATTAGATATATTTAAGCCTAAATTTATTTATTGTTCTGTAAAATTGAGAGGTAAAATATAATCCATGGGACAATTAAATGAACATATATCTGCTTTCTTACAATAATTTATTTAATTTGGTATAATACTGCATGGAAAAATAATTATTTAATTCTTTACACAAACACAAATGAAAAGTCAACCAAATCTGTGCAAAATCAGCAACTTGGACCTGGATGGAAAATGTACCGAGACTTGAGATTTGAAGTAACTGAATTTCTTTTTCATTCATATAGGTAAAACATTTAATGAGTTTATTCAATATGTTTAAAACATCAACAAATAGTTCTTCTTGAAAATAATTTTTAAGCTGCATCAATATTACGTGTAATAATATATTTTGAGATTTACTGTTCACTATTCAGTCTAAGATGATTTCTAAAATTACAGAATATTACTTTATAAAGTTGATACTCAAGAATCAATTTAAGAACAATTTCTCTTGAGTATTTTAAATGATACTGACAATGACCTAGTTACGAGTATTTAGCCAGGAAAGACAATGGATAATAGTGAATTCCTTATTATCTCTAGATTCTAGATATGCAGATAGAATATGTGTTAGGAAAAAAGCATAAAAAGTCTGAGTCTATGTAGGAATGAAAATCATGAATTTTATAACTTTTATATTTTGTACAACTAAGTATGATATACTTATCAAAAAAGTCCTACAAAGTTTGAAGACACTTCAAATCTTAGTATTATTTCTTAAAGAAAAAAATATATACATATAAATTTGTTAAAATGAAATGATACACATTAATTTGTATATTTTCAAGGCAACTTTGACAAGGAGGCAAGCTACAATAAAATGTAAAAGCTTAATTTTGTGTTATTTAGAAAAAAATAGAAGCCTTTAAATAAAGCCTAAAATTTTATTTGCTATATTATACAAAATTAATATTCTTATATGATTTATAGTCCATAGAACTACTAGAAACTTCATATATTAAAATAATCTGTATAATTCTACTACCAGTTACACTGTTTATTTAAACACATCTTCTTAAGTTTATTTCAAGTATTACTACTTTTCAGAAAAA
Source organism: Dinomys branickii (assembly GCA_004027595.1). Taxonomy (NCBI): domain Eukaryota; kingdom Metazoa; phylum Chordata; class Mammalia; order Rodentia; family Dinomyidae; genus Dinomys; species Dinomys branickii. The sequence goes on along the minus strand of PVLD010000900.1, from coordinate 47,901 downwards.
GTTCATGGGCTTGGATTTTAAAATTAATTTCATGAACTCAAATACTATTGCATCAAATAATCAATAAATTTAAGTTTTGAAAAGGCATCTCTAATTTTCCTGCTGATGTCAAATGACAGTTTTCAGGTGTAGGACTTTTGCCTCCCTCTAAGGTGGATATTTTTTCCTAACAGAAGTATAAAGAATTTACTAGAAATTTTCCTTTCTAGGAAAAACTACTATGAAGTTAGAAATTCAAAGCCACATATGTATAGATGCTTTAGAATTCTGACTTTATTTTCTTACGTAATAATGCTTAAAAATGTTTTAACCTATTTTTATATTGTGTTCACTTTGTTCAGTAATAACTACTACTGATAATAGTCCCTATAAGTGAATATCACTGCAATGTTTAATTATCTTCTTTAACTATAATATTTAGATAACTTTGAATAATAATCCTGACTGTGAAAAATAGACATTTACTAACCTGATAACCTCATTACTTTCAATTACTGAAAAACTGACACAAAGTAGAAAGTATTAGAGAAACCTAAAACCGTCCTTCTCTATTTAGCATACATGTATATGTTCTAGCTTTTCAAATCCTGAATTCTTCATTTTAATCAAAACTTTGAGTATTTGTTTTATATCTTAAAGTGGACAATATGTAATATTTGTAATATTTGTATGAACACCTGTTTAATTTTGAGTTTGAATTGATTTTTTTCCCTCAGGACTTCAATGTAGGAATTATATACAAAATTACTATATTCATATATCTTTCTCAGATAAATTACAAAGATGTAGGGCAAGTACTGGGAAAAAAAATCGAGAATGCTGTAATTCAAACGACTACTCCCTAAAGAACAGAAGCCTGCTTCTACTTGTCACACCGTAAGCTTTTCACTAAGCTGGACTGGCATAGATACTTCTTTCATGATAAAGTTGTGAAGGAGAAATGTGAGATCATAGCAGTTTCATGACTTTAAGTCATATCAGTATCATTAAGGGGCTGGGGGTATAGCTCAGTGGCATAAGCGCTTGCCTGGCAAGCGCAAGGTCCTGAGTTTGATCTCCGGTACCGGAAAAAAAAATATCAGTATCATTAAAATACCTCAACATATAAACATACCTATAAATATGTTCTCAAGAAATAGTATGGTAATTTTTATTTTATTAATTCATGTAAGTCTTTACATATAGTTCTCTTTTTAGATAAACGATAAGTATTGTAAAATAGCAGCTTGTACATTTCTATCTGGCCAAATTCAAATCAGAATCACTCAGGCACATCATCGTTCGCTACTGTTTAATCCACTGTGAGTCACGTGTACAAGACGGAAACTGGGATGAAGACATGGGAGCACATCGCTGCTAACCTAGAGACCGAGCTGGTTTACACTACCTCGAAACCTTCAACGCACTTAGGGTACCCAAAGGGTAGGAGATGAGGGAGGTACAGAGATGAGATGAGCCTGTTAGAGACACACACAAGACAGAGCAAAATAAAGAAATATAAAGATGAATGACAAAGTTGCGCACATGTGTAACAATACATTTATTCATGGGAATAGAAAACATGAAGAAAGAAAGGGTAAATACTTAGAAAATGCTGATTAGGTGAGCTACAGTTCAAAACATGAGAAATATGCACATAATTAAACTTGGACAAAATTAGTATGCCTAAAAATAATTAATGCAGTATAAGAAATAACAGATTTAAACACATCATCTTAGAAATATGTTGGTTGCAAAGTGGTAGTCTTGACATTCCAAAGCAGCGACAATAATACAGGCTCCGAACAGATTCATCACTTGGGTCAACAATGTCATCTTGATTTTTTGGAACAATGGAAAATAATCATCTTTATTGAATGTTTACTTCTACATGAATACTTTCTCTCAAGCAATATTAGAATTACTTTCTAGCTTTACCTTTTTATTTGAAGGTAGGAAATTGTTAAGGATAAATAACATGAATACATACAAGTATCTAAACATTAAAGATATTATGCATCTGGAAATAAAAAGCAGAGCATTTGTAAAAGAAGTGCCTATGAGGCAATTAGCTATTTCCAAAAGCATAAATAAACATCATTCACAATACATAAATGTTCATTGTTTTAAGGGATGAACTCTGCAAGATCTAAAATATCAATACATACATCATTCTTCCAAATCTAAATGTTCTCCAGTAATCAGTGCCTTAGTAGAATGAAAACTTTCTGCTCTGTAACTCTTGAGATTGTAAATACAAGGTATAAGTGGGAAGTATTCTGAATAGGAGGAAGAATAGGTATGTGAAGGAAAATGAATAGTTAGAAATTATTAGTAAAGGACAAAATGGAATGAAGATAGCCTATGTATAAGGCAATTCAGAATCCCAAATTATTTTCAAAACTATGAAAGTTTTCACAGAGTAATAACATTTTATGATAGATTGGTAATCCAGATGTCTCAGTATGTGATTACATAAACTAAATAATAAATAAAAATTTATTTTATTTTCTAGATCACATAACGCAAGTCTCTTTTATTTTTAGAAAATTTTTCTAGCTTCAAAGAACCATTTGAATACTCTTGATACATTTATATTTGTTACTTGCCATCCTTACCCTTTACAGGGTTCTAATGTAAAAGGAGATGTTATTTTTCTATTATTTTTGCCATTGTTTTGCCAAATATAACTGTCACTTTCTTTTGAAACATCAGAATCAGGAATTTAATTCTCACAGTTTTGATGCTTAATGAAGAGTGAAAGTTAAACACAGCATGGTGACGTTAAAAATGCACGGTGAATCCATAGTACTCTGCATCTTAGTCCTGAATAGAATATCCAGAATATCAAAAGAAACTTATACTAATAATAAGCTATGTACTTAGAGAAAATTAACAAGTTATCATAAATTATGAAAAAATTATGAAAAAATATAGTCTTGGGGAGTAGAGAAACAAAGAAATACATTAACTTGTTAACATAATTCATAAAACAAGAAAGATTCACATTAGAAATACTTGTACAGTATCTGAATGTTTAACCCTTGAGAATTCTACCAAGGTAGCATACTCAGAAAATAATTCAATTAAAGAAATTTAAAAACTTGTTCTAAATGACTCTTTTAGACTTCTTTACACAAGCAGCAGCTCATTTTTGAGAGTATTTCAATTGCTTTACCCCTAAAGCAAAAGCACACTAAACAAGGGGAGAGAATTTGAATCTTCCTCTGTGCTTTGGAAAGAAAATATACTTTCTTGTTGAGTTTCTAGAAAATCCTCACTTTAATTCCTATTCTATAATCTTAAAGAGTCAATCTTTTCTCACATGAAATATTTTACTGAGAGTTTTTTTTTAAAGTAAGAATATTATTTTTACTCTCTTAGATGTTTAAAAATCCCTTTGAATCTCTCGGTATTACTGCACCAAAAATTTAAATCTCTTTTGCATGTTTTGAAACAGAATGTCAAATCTGTATTTATGGCTGTGAATTTCAATTTGTTTGTTTATCTAGAGTTTGGCAGTTTTTAGAGTTCATAAGTAGATTGAGAACCTTAGTAGTAAAGGTCTTTCACACTTTTTTACACTGCTGGGTAGGAGATTTATTTCTAAATTGGTGAAGTCTATACTTATTTTCAGAATTCTCAACACACATAATTATGTAAAGTGTGTGAGGAAGCAAACAGAGTCATAAGGAGGTGTTATAATCCTAGGCTTAGAAAACCAATCCTGACAGCATACTCTACAACAATACTTAATTGGATATATGAATCTTATTATACGTGTTTCCAAGTTTTTATTACCCTAACGTATGCCCTGAAAAGATTTGTATGTGTTCAGATAAAGGCTGATTGTACAGATGGTAACAGAATCACTCCGATCCTAGTTTTTGGAAAAATAAGCTATTTCCTGAATAAGACAAAAAGCAAGCTCTCAGGAACTCTGGCATCTGTATGTGTCTGTATGTAGATTGTGGTTCACCACTATATTCTATCCTCTCTTCCAGGTTTAACAGAAGTTTAAAGTAGTAACAGTAAATCTAGATCTGCATGTCTTTACAACAAAGAGTTGATCCGGTAAATTTCATACACTCCTCCCTCCAGATAAGAAAAACACAATGAAAGTTTTGTATTGCAAATGTTATACACAACAAAGTTTGAGATGTAGATTATAGCTAATTCAAGATCCAAAATTATTGCCTCTTTGAAGAAAAGCTATGTCTTCCTTGTACAAATATATATATATATTTTTATTTCCAGTAAGTGATAAAATAAAGGTAAAAGCTTATTTCTCCAGACTGTGCTTGTGTATATTTTGGAAAGATTTTCAGAATCATGGAGAACAAGCCCATAGTCAAAATTAGTAAATACCTGAGCCAGTTTTTTAACATTATCTACTCAAATGAATACTAGCATTGCAAAACATAAAAGCACTGAAGTTTATATCTCTCAAATTATGTATCATTTTCTAATCATTGGGAATCACATACTTTAAATCAAATTTAGAATATGAACATATTTCAAATACATTATTTGATTCAAAAGTTATACATTATCAGAATATTCAGTGGAATCTACAAATATAACACAAGATACTCCCCAAAATTTAGTGAATTTTATGTATGCACAATCAGAGATCCCTTTATCTAACAACAATGACATTTAGTCACTGAAGGGTCTTAAAAATAAATACTCAAAATATAATTTTGCCTTTTGAGACTGGTCCTTATTCTGAAAGAAAACTGAATCTAAACTATAAAGTATCTCTCATATTTGAATATGAATACACAGATGTATGACTCAGTAGTCCCAAAACCAGTGAAAATTGTCCTATGAAGCAAACTCTAGAGAAAACTCATTTTCATACATTTGTATGTAGGTATTTTTGAAAGACAAACAAAATGACATAAGATAGTCCATGCTTTTAGTACCTGTGCTTTAACTCATTTGTGGATATCAGTCTTTTTAGCAAAATATTTGAAGAGACATTAATTTTTATCTTTTAGAAATACAAACTTATATAGCTGATAGAAGACTAACAAATTCATGTTATTTTCAGTCATTTCATTTTCCTTTATGAGACTAAGAGAAAATATGGTAACAGATTTCTAAACAACTTCCCTGTGTAAATAATGAAAGGTTAAACTGACGCAAAAGAAACCAAAGGCTATAGAAGAATAAAAGTCTGCCTTGGGTGCTTGGGCAGTAGTGCTCGTCCCTGTAGGCATGTGAAGGTGGCAAGAGAAGAGGCCTTGGACACAGAAGATGCTGCACTGCAAACAGGAATGAGCTCATGCTCTGGAATCAGGCTTCTTGTTACACAGAGCCACATTCAAGGTACTGGTCTTTTCAGTCATCATCTCCAATGGAATTTGCTGACTATGAGCAACAGGAAACCAGTGTCTTTTTCCACAAACACTAGATGTTTTAACTAAGGGACCACCGATAACATAATTTGAACCACGTTGCTTTCTCAAGCTATGAAGACACTAGGACCTTCTCCCAGATGCAATAAATGCTTCATTTATGTTTGCTGCATTGGAACCTCTAAGTTCTTATTAGATTCGTTTTCTTTGCATTCTTTCATGAACCTCTCAAGAAACTTAAAATCTTTGTTAAAATTCCAACAACTCGATGCTTGAAAATCAGACTACATGTACAGCACATAGATAGGAAAAGAAACAATTCTACAGTATAAATTTCATAAAACTTTTTCAAATTAAATATGTGCTAAAGATTTACAAGTGCTTTGATATTTCAGAGACCTATAATAAATATAAAGAACACAATAAAGCAATGCTTACCATTTTTATCCATAGAATTTGGTTCTGATTGTTTCTTGCCAATATCAGCAAACGATCGAACAATGGGAATTCGGTTGGTAAGTTTCTTCTGATTCTGATGGTGATGCTGTTTCATCAGTGCCTCGTGGACCCTGTGACGAACATCTTCATTTAGCTGACCTGAGCTCACTTGTTGGTCAAGAACCATATCTGCAGAGGGAAGGCAAAAGAATACAAACGTAATTTCTGGTCACACACATGCCACAGTGAGACAGTGACTCCAAAGGTGCAGACCCTGAAGAGTATTGTTCATCTTAAGTAGGAATAATTCCTTTGAAAATGTCTAAATATTGTAACAAACAGAGTTTTATTTTCCTTTATAGAAAATTTGCACAAGAAGCACATACAAACTTTCACTATAAACCATTCAATAAAGTTTAATCTTATGGTTTTGCTATTCAAATGGACATAGTTGTTTTCAGAAAAGAAATTATGTTTTCTACACTGATAGGAAAGAATTTATAGGAGTAGCATAAGAATAATGTACATTTGTGAACCTAGAAAGTGGTTTTATAGTCATTTCTACATTATTTTCTCCCATTTTTCTAAGAGAAAGTAATTTCCTTGTTTTTTCTTTAAATGAACAAAGGTCCATAAGTGAAAATTCAGTACAAGGAGACTAACTACCTAGTTGCCTGCAGTTGGAGGATAAACAATTCTTTTTTGTACTTATATAAGATCATCCCTTTGTCAAAATATTATTTGAAATGGTGTTTAGATTTTAAAATCTATAATTGCAAAATATGTAAGAGAAGGTAAGATTTCAGACAGCTATAACTAAGCAAGTTGACATATACCATACATGGCATCAGAAGTAAAAGCATTTTAAGTTTCTTGGCAATATAAATATCACCTCAATAAACTTCAGTGTAACTAGTTTTCTTTAAGATTATCAAATATTAACTAATTGATTTTTTGAAGTACACGTTATGTAAAGCAAATCACACTGAACTGCCACTGCCCTTTTGAGTACACTGAAAGTTTTTCAATTAGCAGAAACTTCCCTTACAAACTTTTTTGTCTTAGTATATAAGGGAAATAGGTTAGACACAAAGCCTGGCCCACTCACTCAACTCTATTCTACGTGATCACACAAATTTGAATCATCTCAGTGTTCTTACGTATAAAGTAGAAATAGTATCTATCTCATTTTAATGAGATAGTAACATAACATACTATATAATGAGTAATAACATAAGGTGTTACGGCTTCTGTCTAGATGTCGCCCGAAAGGCTCCTGCAGTCATGGAGGGTGCACATTCACAGGTGGCTGGATGTAGAGCTTGTGATTGATTCATGGTCCAATGCTGGGATTAAGGGTGTGAATGTGACACCCGCCCTAGGGCAGGCGGCCTGCACACAATATGAGAGAAAGCAAGAAGTTTGTCTTTCTCTCTCTTGTTGCCTTTGGTGTCTCCTCTGACAGGAGCTGTTGCCTACCTGCCAACTGCCACCCTACCTTGACTCAACCAGTTATGGACTGAAACTTCTACAAATTGTGAGCTAAATAAACCTTTCATTTAACCTTTGGTATCAGGTATTTTGTCTCTGCAATGAGAAAAGTAGCTAAGAGAGAAGGCACCTGATACGTGGATTGGAATTTGCCTTCAGTAAATATTTCCAAGTTCATAATTTTCTTTATATTTTCCCTTTACTAAATTATGGATCCCTGTATGAAATTTGTGGTGATCTTAATACATTCATTAATTCTTAATACATTATCAAGTAAAGTTGGGCTTATCAACTAAAAATATAAATCAAGCTAATTAAAGTGATTCATTTTATTGGCTTACACAACAGAAAGACTGGAGTTGGCTGGCTCTGATTTCATTTCTCTGTGATTCTGTCTGCTTCCTCCTCTTCTGTGTGCAAGCTTTAACCTCACACTGACTTCCCTAAAGGGTATCAGCAAGAAGCAGATATATGTCCTTGTTAATATCTAGGAGGAAATTAAATCACTTCTTTTTTCTCTTTCTTCTAGTCTAGAAGGTTACATTTTTGTAAAAAACATTCTTTTTTCCTTAGCCAGGAAAAAAAATTTCAGTCCAACTGACTTAGCCCTGCCTTTCTGAACCAATCACTGCTAATGGGGAAGGGCTTCACATAATTAGTGGACTAATCAAGAGCTGCCTTTCGCTCTGTAGTTAATTCTCTAAGTCATTGGTGGACATGCTTTTTCTGTAGTGAGGAAATTAATAAATATTTTAGCCTTTGCGGGACAAATAATCTCTGTCACAAGTATTCAATTCTGCCTTTGCAAAAAGCAGCCAGACAATGTATATAAAAATATGAATATGAATGCTTGTGCTCCAGTAACACTTATGTTTAGATGCTGAAATTTGAAATTTTGTAATACATTACCAATGTTTTATTTTTCTTTTTTACTATTTTTCAATCATGTAAATTTTAATTCCCAAAAGCCTTAAAAATCTAGGCAGCAGGCCATATTTGCATACAAGGTGTAGCTAGCTCTATCACTTTTCTGTTGACAATGGAAAGCAAAAATAATTTATATATATATGTACATGTATATATATATGAAACATTTGGAAGTCAGCCACTATCATTATCTCAAAGGTCCCTTTCAATTCTAAAATCTATGCTACTATAGAATAATATTTAAGTCTCTACTTCAGTTCTTTTGGGAATCAGTGGTTACAATAACACTGAATTAATCTGAAATGAAGAAACTGATAGATTGTTAACATGTTCCCCTAAACCTGCTAAGATAAAAGTTAGAAAAATATGTGTAAAATATGCACTATATACTTCATCACAGAAGTTTAAATGTGTTCATTAAAAACCCAATATGTCATCATTATAAGGAAGTTCCAACGATTAGCCCAATATGATTCTAATCAAAATCAAAATTGACTAATAAGCGACACACATGTTTATCATTTTTAATTTCTAGTAACCACAATGTTTCCAGGTTTTAGCACTACAAAAAACTCATAGGTTGCTACTAGCTTCACTGTTTCTCAGCAATGAGGTCTTAATTTCAAGCAGTTTCATAGGAGAAAATAAATACTTAAAAAAAAAACCTCATTTGTTCACTAGTTACACAAAAACACACAGACAACTCTAAAGTACAACTGCATCAAATAATACATTAGTTAACTGATAAAGTTCATCTTCTTGCTTAAGAATATCACTTATACTGGGGTGAGATTTAAGGACTAAAGCGAACCCGATTCGGTAATCACTCACATTGTTCTGCTCACCGCTGGAATATGCATCAGTGCTACCTTGTGAAGGAGAAAAGGATAAGGCCCATAATGGCTTTAAGCCCACTTTCAGGTCCTACGATCTCAGCAGGCTATGATGTCTAACTAATGCAGCTAGGCCGCCAAAGCACAATGTCAGGATCTCCACAGAAGAAGAAGAAAAAGGATAAATAGGTCATGCTGATTCCTAATGTGAGACTGTAGAAAAACAAGCAGCATTTGTGTGAAGGGCTCAGAAAAATATTTTTCATCCTGGTTAGGTGATTATTTTATCATAATCAATCCATCTTGATGACCAAAACACCTAAGAGGTTATGAGAATTTGAAAATATTATATACGTCTTTGTCTTTCTCAAGATTCTTATGTGAACACTTTGAAAAACCTATCGTCTTAACTTCAAAGTATAATGAGGGGTAAGTAGGGGATATTAAGGTTCTAAATTCTAGTTTTTGTTTGCCAGCAATGTGAATGTTCCGCCATGAGTGCTAAAAACATGAACTCCTATAGAATACTTTGCTTCCAGACTAACGATTGTCGTAACACAAACACATTTTTAAAAACATGGTTATTTCCATACCTCCAAGTCTGCAGATTACGCTCAGTGAAATAAATTTGGGATTTATCCTTCAATGGAACATTTTGAACAACAAAAGTCATTTTAATGAGCTATGATTGATAAGTCATCCATGCTACTAACTTTAGTTTGCTTTTTACTTCTTCTTAACTCTCACTGACAGAATCAGGGTAAAGTATTCACCCTGCCAAGGGAATATTTCCATTTTTAATTTTTATAATGCTGAATTTCAAAGAGATTAACATAGAACATAAAATTTTCTATAACATATATGAATATAACTGTGAAGCATTTCCAATATAATTAATTCCATATCAGAATAAATCATGATAGGAAAATATATCTGGAGATTTGGGGATTTGAAAAGGTTAAGTAATATTTTGAAGGATGAAGTTTAGATTTATTGAATTCTTTGAAACATTGGGAAATAGATATATTTTAAATTAACTTGATCCAACAGAAAATCCTACTTTAATTATACCAGAAATTCTTGACAGACCTGCCTGATATAAATGGGATTTTCTGCTACTAAGTCTACCAAAATCTCTTTAAGGAATTCTCTGAGTCTGTTAAAAACATATCAGAATACTGATATAAAAATACTTGATCATTCCAAAACAGTATCTAGGTTAGTTTCCTCTAGGTCTATAAAACATTAGTATTTCAGATACTGTGCATTCCCAAAGAACTAGGTTCAGTGTTCTTCGTCATTAACTATTAGATCCAGCTTTGGGGAACTTAAAACTAGTGACTAACACATGTCCCTAGTTCACAACTTTCTAACATATAAAAACATAATGACAACTAGGAGGTGTAGAAAAAGTTTCAGTTCTTATTGTTAATCGTTATGGCTCAAATGATCACGTAACAGAATTTATAATTATAGGTCAAGCTCTGCAGCACAGTGCCAGCCTGGCAAGTGCAAGGTCCTGAGTTTGATTCCTAGTACCAAAATTAGTAATGAATAATATTAATAATAATAGGTTAATCAAAACAAATCATTTTCTTCCTACAAATGTCACCTTTAATATATTACCTTGTTTCTCCTTCTTTTAAATCAGAGAAATAGCCTCCTTCCTACCTTATGATTGCTATGTTAACATTTTATATCACAACTCAATTATTGGAACATGAAGATATCAATAAATACGAACTAGAAAGCAACTGTAAAATGCAAGGACAAAATATTTAATTAGATTTTTGAGGGCAGAAAAATATCTTATTTTAAATAGTCAAATGGTAATTGCTCAGTGAGAATGAATCTCTAACCCTTGAAAAGGAATTTAAGGTAAAAAATGATCAATACAAATATTTATAATTGTATTTTTCTATGTGCTGTTAGCTGTAAAATACTAACATATCTTAACAGGCATTTACAAGGTGCTCTGCACTGAAAATGGGACATCCAGGCTGGGTTACTTCAGCATTAGAAAGACACAGACTAATTAGAAAAGCAGAAAGAATACTAACAAGCTATCTGGGTTATTAAGCTTCAGTTGAACTACTTTCATTTTAAGAATAGACTTAAGCAATGCAATTTGCTTGAAAAAGCTTGACTTAACACAGCTGTCACAGTCTACACTGAGCTTGAGCAAGGAGGCTAAGACTTTAGCAAAAACCACAATTTAAACAATAAAACTGAACTAACGTCAGAGCTTTAGTCAAAGTACTAAGACAATTCCTAATAGGAATACCTCCGAAGGAAGGAATATAAAGTAACAAATTCCAAGCTTGGTAAGTAAAGAGGAGTATGCTTTGAGGCTAATTTTGCCAGGTTGAGGAATTCGACAGCTTTGCTGTGTACAGTCAGTGCAAATTCACTTTAGAGGGATGAATTTTCAAATACAATGCAATCACTGAGTTAAGCAGCAAAAATCAACTCCTCAGGGCAAACCTTTAACCTTGTGAATGTTTGCTTCTTTATTTATGAAATTAGGATAACAATAATAATATCAAAATAAGTTTATCATAAGTATCAAAAGATAATGGTACAACATGAAAATGTTGCTAAATTTCAAAGTACCATGAAAAGCCCAGTCATTCAACTTCTAATTAAAGTACAAAGCTGTCTATTGGGATCAGCAAGACCTCAAAATGTAAAAGGAAGAAGCTGAGCTGGATAGCTACTCTTCCTTCATTCCGAGGAAGTTTCTTAATTTTTAAAGTAAGCATTTAAAGTCATGATTTAATGCCGACTGTCACTGTTGCCTGTATGCTTTCTGGATATCAAACTACATTTATCTTTATGTCGTCTTTTACACAACACATGTATTTCAAAGAGTTATTTATCTATTGGTAGCATATAAAATTTAGGGATATTGAGGTTTATCTTTCCTGGTTTTGGGTGTTTTGTGGTTTTCTTTAGGGAGGTTCCTTAATATTAGGAGTAAAGATATATTTCTATATGTGTTTTTCTTCTCACATGTGTTAATGTATGTGTGTATATGAGTATAAAAGGCTGCAATAAATAATTTTAATTTGATAAAACTATTAAAATTTTTGACAGCATCTACTTCATGACACCTCTTTTTTTTCAGACAGCTTGATATAAGCTATGTTTCAGGGTGCTAAACCTAGTGCTCTGTGAATGCACAGGCTCTGAAATACTAATGATTACAGACCTAGAGGAAAATAGCATAGACTTTGTTTTGGAATGATCAATATTTTATATCAGTATAAGGGAAGGAACAATGGCCTAGAAGTCAGAGGCCCTGAGAACCTGGGCCAACCTGGAAACCTCACTGTTACATTCAGATCTGAAATCTCCCCGTGTTCACAGGTGGGACTTCCGGGAGGTGACCGGATCATGGGGGCGATGTATGCATCAGGGCTTACTCCGTGAGGGACCACAGATTGTGAATGGAGTCTAGGGGACAGCTGTGCTTGTTCCTGTCCTGCGCCTGATCCTGACTGGAAGGTGGAAACTGCCCGCTTGTTTCTGGTCACAGCTGGAAGCCCTAGAGCTAATAACTGCTGTGGGCTCTCAGCTCAAGAAGACCAGCTGGAGACAACAGTTATCTGAGGAACTACAGTTTCCTCCCTGCCCCTGTTCTATCCTTATTCTTGTCCTTACAAGAACGCTTTGTTCTTACTAGCCCACCACAGTCACCATTACTGTTCCCAGAAACGCCCACTGCCTTTCACCCATTGTCCTGACTCAGGTGAAATGAATAAATACCAAGTTTCCGGATGACCTGAGAACAAATAGTCATCCTCGATCCCTGCCTTCACCCCTACTTTGTCTCTTGCTCTCTTTTCGTGCTTTATGCCCTAACTCTGGGCAGGAGGTTGGAGACTCACTGTAGGAGTCCCAATGACTGGCAACGTGGAAAGGGTCCCTAATATTAACTCCCTGATGTGTTCAAAGCTGAAAGTACTAGGAGACGGTAGGGCCTGGTTAAAGGAGGTGAATCACGAAGCATAAGCTGGAAGGGTGAATTGTTGCCAGCTCTTCCTTTTGGGTCTTCTCTCTGGATTTTGGCCACTTGTTCCTTGGTCATATCTTCCCACTGTGCTTTTCCTGCTTTGCAATCAACTGATTATGGACTCAACCCTCTGAAATCTTCAGCCAAAATAAACCTCCCTCCTCTAAATTGTGGGTGTCAAGTATCTTTGTCACCACAATAGGAAGATAATATAGACACTCACTTCATACAACTATTTGAAAGAATAGACACATTATTTTTAACAATAATTAAATATAAACATATTTTTCTTCAGTTTAAATACAAACTATGTGCATGTTTCTGATTTTAGAAACACACACATAGTTCTGAGGTTTTTTCCATCTCTACAATATAATTAAAATACTGAAGGCTCCTTTAAGTCCTTTGGCTTCACAAATAAATCCCATATAGAAGTACCTTTTTTCCCAGAGTAGGATTTTTTAAAAAACTTGCCTCAAAATTTGTTGTTTTTCAAATTTATTCACTTCATTTATACTTTCAAAATCAATTTCTGCATATTTATATGATTTTGTTTTTACTGCACTATGTTGGTCTTCCATATCAAAAGATATAGGAGTCCTTAAGACTATTTCTCTAGCAGTGATTTACTTTATAAATATAATTGCTTTTGTTACATAGTCAATAAATTCCAAGATTCAAATATAAATCACTCATCCTGGAGGTAAACATCATATTCAATTATGAAACACATATCAACTGTATTACTTGGCTTTCCTTGGAATAAAAGAGTCTTAATTCAATTTAAAATAAATTTTTGGATGCAACTCAAGGCCATACTCATAAGTGAAATAAATTAGACCCACATGTGTAAACATAGTTGTCTCACTAATGTGAGAAACTGAAAGAGTAAATAAGATCCAAAACGTACAACAGATACACTGAATTGAGAAGAAACTGTTCAAAAGAAAAGGCAAACTGTGATGGGGGAAAAAGGAAAGGAAAAAAGAGAAAAAGAAAAAAAAAATATTTATACAGAAGATAGGTATAGTTATATAGCTAGATTCTCTTAATTCTTTAAAAAGAAAGGTTTGTGCTAATATTGTTTGGAAAAGATATCATGCCTACATTTTGTACTTTGAATAACTACTAGGAAGACAACAGTGCACAATGTATTCATTATTGTAACTCTCCCACTAACCTGTTTTGAAACTCTGTTTCATTATTTTTATTTTTTCTCTTTAAAATTTAAAAATAAAATAAATTGGCATCTTTCTGTGTCGATTCCAAACCAATATTTTTCCTATTTACTGAAATTTTTCATTTAGCTATTTCTTATATTAAAATATTGGAAATCACTCTCTAGCTGAAAATGGTTTTTCCTTCAATTTTCTAATAGTAATAGTGTAAACAGAATAATGAAAAACAATGAATATTGAATAGTGATCCGAATGTCTAAGTTCTCAGTCTACACTTGTCGCTGGCAAGCTAGACTGTATTCCTCTGATTTCTTGTCTCTCTAATGAAGGGGCAGGAGAGAATAACTTTTAAGAACCCAGGGGCCCGTACACTTATCAAAAAAGTTTATTTTAGGATTCACACATATATGGAATTACAAGGAAAAGAGAGTAATAGAAATCAAATGAATCGACGAGAATGAAATAGACTAAGGAGAGAGAGGATATACCTGCAATTTCTTCTAGGGTGTTAGCGTGCATGTCCAGCAACACAGTTCCATTCAGAACACAACTTCTCAACTCGAATAAGCTGTGCAGTGAAAGAGTAGCCACGTATGGCTTGCTCCACCTCTCCCCTCCATCTTCCACATCTTCTTCAAACTTCAGCCACCTGCAAACAAATATCCTCATCAGTATACTGCGTGCCACATTACAGATGAATGGCCTTAGAATAATAGAAGGTCCCGCCCTGAAGAAGCATCGTTAATAAAAATGTTTCACCAGCGGCCATCATGATTCTGCTGTAGAATGAAAGAAAAAAAAAAAAAGAAAAGATACCTTTTTATGAAAAGACAATAGTAAATTAAGATGAAAGAATATTCCTTTTTGTTTATGGATGGATTTAAACCTGATTTAGTTCTGGATAATTTTCCCATTAACTTTTTAAGGAGTGTAGCATAATCTGGGGCCTTTTTCTGTAGGAAGAATCCTTATTAGGCTTGTTTGAATGAAACTTAGTGATGACATTACTTTGTAGAGGCTGAATTTTTGAGACTACAGCTCAGACCCCATTTGCCCAGTGTTCCTAGCAGGAATGAAGGGTTGGGGACGTAGCTCAGTGGCACAGTGCCAGCCCTAGCAGGGATAAAGAATAGAAGAATCATGGTATTGTCATGCCCACTACGAGACCAGTACCTTCTGAGAATGAAATGAATACTAATAAATGCATGCCACTACTTATAAGTAAGATGGGCAGGGCAGATAAAAATAAACCAATGAGTTTTACTACTCTGGCAGGGGTCATTCAGTTCTTTACCAACTTGCGTGCTAATCCTAATAGGTGAACAATTTAATTCCACCATTTCTACTTAACCCCCGCCTAACTCGCCTTTTTTTCCCATTCCTCAACATTTCCCTCATCATCTTGTCCTTACCTATTTTTGAACCTACTTCCTCTCTCTAACTAACATCTTACTAATTCTTTATATGATATCATATTACTGTTATTTAATGTAATCAAATGATAAATATGTGGGAGTAACTAGACAAGGAATCAAACAGACCTGCCAAAAGTTTGTCAGAATGATTAATGTGCAGAGTAGCAAGAAAAATCAAGAAATCTATAGATCTGTCCCTAGAGTCTGGGGAGGAAAAAGACAATGGTGTGGAAAGGAACAGGAAACACAGGCAAGAGCTGCTACAGCTGCCCAAACTTTGTAGGATAAAAGAGATGTGCCTACAGAAAACACTGAAGTTGGAACAACCTAGATGCTAGCCCAACTGACTGATTAGTATCTCTTTAAGAAGGAAATTTAATAAAATGATATTAATTCACAGGAGTTTTCATATTATTTAGTCTTCAAATGTATCAACTGTTAACAAAGACATAATACTTCATATAACATGTGGTGATTGTGAGTATTATTGCTGAGCTATAAATGGTTCTCCCCTTTTCTTGTGAATTTAGGGCATAACCACTGGCTCCCTGTTAAATAGGTGATTCCATGTGACTTTTCCTGGTCAGTAAGGTGAAAGCAGAAATTGTGTGCATGTCCCTTTCAGACTGGAATATTTAAATGTCAAGATAACCTCCTCGAGCTCTTTTCCATAACATGGCAACCAATAATGTTGGAGATGAAGGCCATGCTATCAACCAATGTCTCTAAGTAACATGAACCAATGAGCAGAAGCTCCATTGATCTCTGATGGGCATGTTTAATGAAATATAAATAGGCTTCTGTTGTTTTAAACCATTAAAATTGAAAGAATTGTTATGGCACAATTCAGACAAAACGAAACAGATCCACATTTTAGCTACCCATACAAGGATAAAAATCTTAACTAGTGTTACTGGCCAGGTTGAATATAATCTTAATAAATGCAATAAATTAGTATTTCTTGCCAGGTATATAAAGTGCTTGATAGACAATATAAGATGGAATATTATTACCAATAGTGCCTTCAACTAGTTGAAATGAAAAAGAAATCCAGGTTTTATACATACTCTCCAGCCAAACCACCACAAAACCAAAGGAAAGTCTTTCAACTTCTCTGGACTACAATTTTCTCATCTCTATGAAGATGAGACAAACTCAACTCAATAACTTACTTGTGATAATCATTTAGCCAAGTAATCTTCAAACTAGTATTCAACTTCTAGTTGTTTTTAATTTGTTTTTCCCCAAATCCTGTCCCCATTTCCTGTCATAATACAATTGCTTGTGTTAAATTTATTACAGTACTTTTTCAGTTCAAAGATCTACACAAATGGCTACAGCAAAAATAATTGTTCTAATATTTAATTCTCACTCATTTCAGAAGCCAATTCCAAGTTGAAAAATAGTCTTCTTCTTTTCTCCTTATAGTATTTACTTTTTCTTTATTGTCTACTGTGCTAGATAAAAATAGCTGTTTTTCCTTTGTGAGTTAGGCTCAAACATCATATTTGGTGGAATAAGTTATGGTGAAATTTTCCACAAAGAGCACCAGGCATGTAGATGCAACTCTCACTAAATCTTCTGGCATCTTATATACTATTGACATGATTTTTCAGACAAAAGGAGCAAAATAAATGCCATAGAGCAGCCCTGAAACTAGTGATATTTGATCAAAGAGCCAGGTTAGAAGTCCATACAGTTTTCAGTCTGTGAATAGTAAGAAAGGGTTAGGGTTATACAAGGGTATAATAGTATTTGAGGGAAAAATAGATATATTTCTTTTGAAAAAATGATTTTCATGTAAGATTTCAGGATAATTTTTCAAAATTTAAGGATATTTAAATTATTCACAGGCTTTGCTAATACAAAGAAATCTGTTATGCATACTCATCCAGAGGCATTTGCATGCATTTAAATTTTCATTTCTCTAGGACAAATGCCCAAGAGTACAATTATTGGGTCATAGAATAAATGTATGCTTAGTTTTATAAATAACTGATAAACTGCTTTCTAGAGTTGTACTACTATTCTATATTTATACCAGCAATGTATGAAAAATCTAGTCTTTCCATATCCTTACCAGCACTTGTTATTATAGTTATTTTTATGTTAGCTCTTTTAGTAAATATTTGGGGATAAATCATAACAATTTTAATTTACCTTTCCCTAAAGATTAGTGATGTTTAATGTATTTTTCTGAGCTATTTGCCATATATTCCTCTTCTTTGGTGAAATATCTGTGTCATATTGCTCATTTCTCTAAATGATTTATTTTTATGCTCTTCAACTTAAAAAAATTATTCTTTATGTATCACTTTTGTTGAATAAATGGTTTGCAAATATTTTCTCCCTGTTTCTAGCTTGTCTTTTCAACCTATGAATAGGCTCTTTTACAGTGCAAATTTTTAATTTTGAAGAAGGCCTATTTATGAATATTTTCTTTTATGGATTGTGCTTTGGTAGTCATGTGTGAAAACTCATCACCTAGCCTTAGTTGCTAAAGATTTTCTCCTGTGTTTCCATGTAAAAGTTTTTAGCTTTGCTTTTACATTAAATTTTATGATTTAATTTGAATTAGTTTTCATTTTGCTGTGAAGTTTAGATAAGGCAAAATCTCTTTTTGTCTTGAGATCTCTAGTTGAACCAGCACCACTTGTTGAAAAGACAATGTTTCCTCCATTGTATAGATTTTTCTCTTTCTCAAAATTGGCTAGACTACTTATGCTGTTCTGAAATGATACATTAAAAATGAATCTAAGAGGTATATTGTTTTCTTTATAATAGTTTACTTCAAATGGAGGGAGTCAGTTCTATTAGAAAAGAATAGTCTCCGGACATTTTAAGCAGTTTGGTAGTTACAGTGACCAAATGTGAGTTACATGCATGGATAGTTTGATAGAACCACAGGTTTCATGAATATTATAGGAGGAGACAGAAGGTACTTTCCACAAAAGGAACCACAAGTTACAAATATCAAGTTACTAAAGATAACAAACATTTCAGGATTCAATGCTTTATGCCAACTCCAGAATGGTGCCAAAAGCATTAAGAGATATTTAAATGAATGTTTTTAGAGACTATATTATAAAATTATATATGTGTGTGTGTGTGTGTGTGTGTGTGTATACACACACATATATATCATATGAGTATATCTCTCTTTTCTGTTTTTGTCACTCATTTCATCCTTCAAAGAGAGAAATTAGCAGGTCTGAGAACATACCAGGTCTTGTTTTGAGAATTTTTAGTCAGTGAATATACTGCAAGTTGCAAAATGTCTGATCATAGGTAATGACCTAAAGGGCTGCAATGTGTTCCAGTTTTCAAGTAAACTCTGCTGACATTTGCTTGAATAGCACACCAAAGCAAACAAGACTCTCTGAGTATGAATGAGATGTGATGGATGATGAAAAAATGAAATAAAAATCGTAGGCCAATTACACGACATTTTCTATAGGGGGGAGGGAGGAATGGAAGGCTGAGCAGATTATTTTCATTTCCTCCACTGTCTGGATCTGTTTCCACCCATGATTAACTGAGTGAAGCCTCTTTCTACTAAACAATATTAATTTAAATGGGAGTTTCACCAATTTTTGGAAGATTAAGTGGATGAGAAATTGCTCTATAATACATTAAAAATCTGCAAAAGAAAATTCTTTTGCCAGTTAAGAATAGATGTTGGCTAGAAAAGTTAACTTTTTCTTTGTGTTCAGTGACCACCAACTCAGGAACTTTCGTTCTCTAATTCGATCCACACAGAAAAGGGCTCCTGTATCATCCAAAGGGTGCCTTTGTAATCGGAATATATGTCCAGAAAAGTCCCTTTAGAAGAGGTGGAAACACGACAGATGGAGCAATAGGTGTAAGAGAAGCCGGAGTAGCCCGCGCAGTAGCAGCGAGGCGACAGGCAGCTGAAGGAGGCGACGCACATCCAACGTCACTGTTCACAGACGCTGGTTGTTCTTAACTCATAAATCTTCTCACTCCATTTCACTAAAAATCCAAATTACACGAACATTTACTAACTTTGATGATAGAACACCTTCTTAGGCATTGTTTTGATGTAATACTCCTTTTCCACATGGCCCCATATGTATCAGACGTTCACTTCTACTTTGCTTCTTATGAGCTAATACGTAGCAAACACTTTTAAAGGGCAACCACAATGAGTCAAATAATTGTGAGTCAAGTGTGTCCCCATCATTGCACAGCTACGGCAGCCTTGCTCATTTTTACATTAATAACATCATATGTTATTTATGAGCAGAACATTTTAGTTGTGTTCATTTCATTAGCCTCTTAAAAAGCTTTTTATAGTTTTAAAAAGTGAACAGCTGGTTTTTAGAAACATTTATTAAATAGTTATGATTCAAATTTTTAGCTTCAAAGTCTAAAACTTTGCTTAAGTTTTATTTGGCAATAAGAGTAGGCATGAATTATTCAAGATGTCATATGTGACAGGTGCTGTGTGCTGATAAAATATCATTTTTATTTCTATAACTAGGGCACACAATCATTAATCCCACCTGAATACTAACCAAAAGAAAAATATTCTTCAAATTATTATGCTAATTATGTATTCGAGTTAAATTGCATTTGAAAAATCAAACAGATTCTTGAAATAACTCAAATTAGCCTTTCAGGAAGAACAAAGGCAACGTGAACAAAATTATTTCTGCAACTTTAGTCTATGTGCTGCTGAAGAGAGCACTCTGCTACTTCAAAAGTCACTATTATTTCTATATCGTCAATAAATTTATTCTGTTTTTCCAGTAAAGTGTTGCATCTCAGCCAAAAGTCAACTGTCCTCCTCTTTGATGTCTGTTACTAATTTGAGTGGGCGTCAGATGTCTCCCTGAACCTCAGACAGCTGTGCCATGCATAAGGTTCAAATGTCTAGCTGCAAATACAGTTCCTATGGAACATCATCCCAGAAAGCCAATAATTAACTAAATAATCTCTTTTACTCTTCAGAAATAGTACATTTAAATAGAATACATTGTATTTAGAAAAACATTCTATCATTTATATAAGCTTATTATACAAATTAATCCATTAGAGCATAACATCCTACCTGCCCAACAATGATAGAGGGAAAGATCTGTATCCTAGTAAAGATTCTGCCACCTCCTACCTTTATAAAAGTGGGAAAATTCTCATGCAGAAAGTTTCATGTTAAAAGAAACACCTGACTATTTGATTTGGAATGTGAAATGTCACCATTCTTAGAATAATGGAATTATGCATGCAAAATATATATTCCAATCTTAGCACTCTATTCTATTATGAAGAATGAGAGCAAAGAAAAGAACCTGAAATAAATGCTTCCCAAAAAATACTTCTTAGCAATAGGTTAAAGAAACTTTAACCAGAGTTGTCTAGTTACCACACCATCAAATCTCCTTTTATCCAGAAACTCCTATGTCCTGTAACTGGTAAGAATAAATACTTCTGGCCTTAAACAATAGATGTGCATTCTAACCTCTTTACCAATAACTATTTTATCATGAAAGAGCACAAGTTATATCATTGATTTGTGGGAAAGGTGATCACATATCCTTCCCTGTCACCAACTAAAGATGAACATATCATTATGTATTTATAAAATTCCCTTATAGCTATTTTATGCAGGGGAAAAAATTAAAAGGTTTTAATCTTGAAATTGGCCAGGTTATATAAAAACTTTTAAATTTAGTGTTATATTTAAAATAACAGAATAAAAAGTATTCTGGCTGGGCATGGTGGCATGCGGCTGTAATCCCAGCCCTCAGAAGGCTGAGGCAGGAGGATCTTTGTGATTTTGAGGCCAGCCTGGGTTACAAAGTGAGCTCAAACCAGCCTAAACTGCATAGCGAGATCCTGTCTGAAAAAGACAAAAAAAAAGTATTCTGAGTAAAATTCATTCATTTTTGCAAAAATTTTATTCAAAAAAGTAATAAAAGTTACATACCACCAATTTAAACTAATACCAGCACTCTTAACGTGCTGCTAAATGCTGAAGCAGGATTTAGCAGCACAGCAAAACTCATCTCAAAAATTTAAAAAGGAAAGAATAAAATTATCATTATTTGCAGATGACATGATCCTTTACACAGAGGACCCAAAAAATTCCACCAAAGGACTGCTACATTTAATAACAAAATTCAGCAATGTAGCAGAATAGAAAATCAATACTGGAAAATCAAGAGTGCTACTGTATACCAACAATGAATTTACCGAGAAAGAAATTAGGAAAACAATACTATTTTTAATAGCATCACGAAAAATTAATCTGGATTTACTTAACCAAGGAAGGAAATGAAAGACGTCTACAATAAAAACTATACAATTCTAAAACAGGAAATTGAAGAAGGCATCAGAAAAAGGAAGGATATCCCCTCTTCCTGGATGTGAAAAACCAGTATTATCAAAATGGCCATATCTCCAAAACCAATATACAGGTTTTATGCAAATCTTATCAAAATATGAATAGCGTTCCTCACCGATCTAGAGAAAGTTATCCTAAAATTCATCTGGAACAAAAAGAGGTCTAGAAGAGCCAAAGTCGTCTTGGGCAACAGGGGCAAACAAGGAGGAATCACAATCCCTGACTTCAGGTTACGCTCAAAGCTACAGTGATAAACACAGCACAGTATTGGCACAAAAACAGACACGAGGATCAGTGGAACAGGACAAAGGATGCAGAAACAACCTGTTGAGGCAAAAATCAAAAATCAGGTGGAACTCCGCTGGGGATCAAAAAACTCATTCAGAACAAATGGAGTTTTAATTAATTTTAATTTAGGATCAATTTGGACAGGTCATTGCCCCCCATTCCCGACCAGAGAACGTAGCACTTAACTGCCTTTGTTCTCACTTTATATACATTTTTGGTTTCCATGGTAATAGATTGGAATGTCTAGGCCTGGCCATAGTTGTTTACCTTGCACCATGTGACCAGGTCAGGCTCTGGCCATAATGATATATATATACTTTAACAATTCAGGCAAGGAGAAGAATTCCAGGACAAAGTCAGAACTGCAAAGTTAACTCTTACCATCCCTCCAGGATGTTTCTCAAGACACATTTTGAGGCTTGTCTATCTTAAAATGTTGTGCTAAAAGTCACTGCCCATTACAAACCCCAGGTATGTCCAGCCATCTGATACTTGACAAAGGGACCATAAACATATGCTGGAGAAAGCATAGCCTCTTTAGCAAATGGTGCTGGGAAAACTGGTTATCCTCACGCAGAAAATTGAAACTAGAGCCCTAACTCTCATCATATACTAAACTAAAATAAAAATGAATCAAAGATCTAATTATTAAAACAGAAAAAAGAAACCTGCTGAAAGGTACAAAAGGTACAGTTCTTAAGTCACAGGAACAGGCAAGTGCTTTCTGAACAGAACTCCAGGGGCACAAGAATTAGCAGCAAGAGTCACCAAATGGGATTATATCAGATTTTAAAGCTTCTGCCAGAAAAGGAAATAATGAAGACTACCTACAGAATGGGAAATACATTTTGCCAGTTCTTCCTTGTCAGAGTACTAATATCTTATACATAAAGAATTCAGAAAAGTGAGACACCTTCAATAAAACACCTAGTCAAAAAATGGACGGCTGAAATGAGCAGGCACTTCTGAGAAGACATAAAAATGGCGATAAACACATGGAAAAGTGATCAATATCACTAGGCATTACAGCAAGATAAATTAAAACAACAGTTAGATTAAATGATGCTCCAGAAAAAAAGCAGTCATCAAGAAATCAAATAATATATTCTGGCAAGGCTGCATTGAAAATGGAATCCTCCTACAGGGCTGGTAGGAATGTTAACTAGTACAACCACCTCAGAAACTGGTGTGAAGATTCCTGAAAAAACTAGAAATAGAAATTTCAATCAACCCAGCCATTCCTTATATCATGATATATTCTTTAAATTTCAAATATTGATGGCTATTAGTTCTATTTTTAAATGATAACAGGGATGAACTAGTTGATAGACATTTTGGTTTTCTCCTATTTACTTTTAGTATTTTTAAAATAAAGAGGCTGCAAAGATCACTCAAAATATTTTTATTACCTCTTTTCCTTTTTTAAATTTTATTCTCAAGAGAAAAAATTTCAAAACAACATGATAGGATCTTAATAATAGTTAACACATTGCATATTGTTATCTTTAAATTAGTATCTTGGTTACTTTTCTTTTGTTGCTGAGACAAAATACCCAACACCCAAAATGAAGAAAGGAAAGGTTTATTTAGCTTACAGTTTGTGGAGGTTTCAGTCCATACTTGGCTGGTTCAGAGGCAGTGACACATGGCAGAGGGCAAACTGTTCATGGCAGCAGAGCACAGCAAAACAACCAGAGCAAAAGGGAGGAATGGCTGCAAACAGCCTGCTTTTCTCCCCTACATTGTAAACAGCTTACCCCCCCCAGGGGGCGTGAACCTTTCTCACAGTCTCCGTGCCCTCCTCTTTCACAGGCTCAGCATGTTTACAAAGCAAGCACCCCAGCTTCCTCCTGAGTCACTCAGTTAAAACGCTAGATTCCCCAAGTTGACAATGTATCAACCACAACAGTTATTCTGACTACAAGATATTGGCATTTAATTGTCCAAATTATATTAGCACAGACCTTTCTTTTCAATGAACTAAGAGGAATTAGCAGTACAACTATCATATATATATGATAGTTATATATATTTGCTCTTTTTCTCCAGTCCCCCTTCCCAGTTTCTCTTTCCTTTTGAAGATTCCTCCTACAATATCTAGCATACATTTTGCATTCTGGATCTTCCTTACCCTTTTGGCTTCCCACAGTAGCAAGACAGTACGATGTTTACACATGTGCATCTTGTTCATTTCACTCGTGAGTATGGTCTCGAGTTGTACCCATTTACCTATAAGTCTCAAGGTTATCCTTCTTTATGACTCAGTAGTACTTCATTATATAAAAAGACCAAACTTTTTTTATCCATTCTTCCAATGATGGGCATTTTCATTGTTTGAGCCTGTTTTTCCAGCACCATTTATTAAAGAGGCTCTCTTTCTTCTAGTGAATGTGGTTGGGCACCTTTTTCAAAGATAAGGGGGTGTCCCCCTCCGTCAGAGTGGAGCTGCACCTTGGACAGCGGCGGGAACACACCGGTGAGCTGTTGCCTGTCCCCCACACACCAGCTTGGGACCAGGCAGAGACCCGGACAGCTCTATGGGCCTGGGTTCCACTCCTCACCCCTCCCCTCATCCCCCTGCCCCGTCGGAGCAGAGCTGTGCCTTAGACAGCAGCGGGAACTCTGGTGAGCTGCAGCCACACACACACCCCCCCACACACACACCAGTTTGGGACCAAGCAGAGACCAGAAAAGCTCTAGGAGGAGGTCCACTCCCTGCCCCCGCTCTTCTCTCCTCCTCCACATCAGAGCAGAGCTGCGCCTCAGACAATGGTGGGAATTCCAGTGAGCCTGCCCCACCTCTGTCCCACCAGCTTGAGAGCCAAAGGGAGCCCAAGACAACCTCAAGAGCCTTGGGTGCTCCTCCCTGCCCCCACCCTGCCCCTTCAGGGAAGCTAAGCTGCAACCCAGACAGTTTCAAGGAACTCAGTGACTGCATACTGTTACAGTTGATACATTGTGTCAGCTTGGGGAGTCCAGAGGTTTGGCTGAGTGACTCAGCAGGAAACCAGGGTGCTTACTTTGTACACATCCTGAGGCTGTGGAAGAGGAGGGCATGGAGGTTATGGGAGTGCTACATGCCCCCTGGGTGGGGGTAGGCTGTTTACAATGTAAGGGAGGTAGAAACAGGCTGCTTGCAGCCATTCCTCCCTTTTGCTCTTGTGGTTTTTGCTGTGTTCTGCCGTCATGAACGTTTGCCCTCTGCCATGTGCCACTCTGCCTCTGAGCCAGCCAAGTATGGACTAAAACCTCCACAAACTGTAAGCTAAATAAACCTTTCCTTCCTTCATTTTGGGTATTGGGTATTTTGACTCAGCAACAAGAGAAAAGTAACCAAGACAAATACCTACCCCTCTTCGGATGCGGGAACCAGGCGGGGTAGTGGCAGTATATGGAGACATGGTGACTACCACCTACCCACTATTATACCCCAGTGGAAACAGGGCTGAAACCTGGATAGTTTGGGGAACCCTTGAGTGGGAATCAAGCGTGGCCATAGAAAACTGTGGAAGCATTGTGATCATACCCTGCCCACACACACACACCACTGAGGGAGTCACACCAAGCACAAGGAACCTCTGGGTCCTTGCCCTGCTACTGCAACATCACCCTGGGAGTGAGGCTGAGCTCCAGGGAACCACTGCATCTATGGAAATGACAAAACTAAGGAACAAAATGCAATCTTAGACTTCTGTCCCTCCCAGAATGAGTCCAGGAGATAATCAAAACAGATGAGCTTACAAGTTATATACCTGGAAATTCTGAAATGTTAACAGCTGAAGTAAAGAAACAACTCCATTAGGCCATAGAGGTCATCAGATCTGAAATAATGGCTGAGGTAATAAAAGAAATGACAACAATAATGAAGAATTGCTTAGCACGTCAAAAGACATGGAAAAACATAGAGCATAGTAAATTAATGCACATCTTGAATGAACAGTATAGGAAACAACAAGAATGCATAAGGCAGATTCAAGCAGACATCCAAGAAAGTAAAACTTCCATCAAAAGCTGGCAAAACTGCTTGAATGAAGCTGAAGATAGACTCTCAAACCTTGAGGACAGCACTGCTATGAATGACTGTGAAAGGATCTTTTAAAGATAGCAAGAAACCAAGAAATAACAATTAATGAGCTACAAGATGAAGCAAAGAAAAGCAATGTAAGATTGATAGGTATAAATGAAACAGTAGGTGTCAGAACAAATGATATAAAAAAACTATTTGCAGAACTAATAGCAGGAATTTTCCCAAGCATGCAAAACAAATTGGACATCCAGGCAAGTGAAGCATATAGAACTCCAACTAGCCATAACCAAAATAAATCTATACCCAGACATATAGTAATAAACATCCCAGAAATTCATCAAAAGAACAGATTATTAAAAATTGTGAGAGAAAAGAAACATATCACCTATAAAGGAAAGCACATCAGAATCATGGCAGATTTCTCAGCACAAATCATCAAGTCAAGAAGAGTGTGGAGTGAAATATTGCAGTGATGAAAGAAAACAACTTCCCACCCAGACTGATGTATCCTGCAAAGCTATCCTTCAAAATTAATGGAAAAATAAAATATTTCCACGATAAAGATCAACTGAAGAACTTCATGAGTGCCAAACCAACCCTACAAAGAGTTCTAAAAGATATTCTAGAAAGGGACAAAAAAGGCCACAACTTTAAGAACAACAACAGAAAGGAAACACCAAGCAGAGCAAGCAATTAAACAGAGGGAAATAAAAGAAACCACCAGCAGGAAAACAACATGATAAAGACAAGCAAATACATATCACTTATAACTGTCAATGTAAATGGATCCAATTCATCAACCAAAAGAAGTATACTGGCAGACTGGATCAGGAAACAAAATCCAAAAATATGCTGTATGCAGGAAACACATTTAACTCAAAAGGAAACTGACAGATTGAAAATTAAAGGATAGAAAACAATACTCCACGCTACAGGTACCCAGAAAAAGCGAGTGTTGCTATTCTGTTCGCAGACGATGGGAACTTCAAACTAAGAACAATTAAAATAGATAAAGAAGGTCACTATATACTCGTGAGTGGAAAACTTGAAGAGGAAGAGCTAACAATCATACATCTATGCCCCAAACATGGGAGCACCCATGTATATAAGACGAATTTTAACAGACATGAAAATTGAAATAAGGACTAACATAATCATAACAGGAGAATTCAATATCCCATTATCACAAGGAGATAGATCAACTAGACAAAAAATTAGCAAAGAAATAACAGATCTAAACCAAACACATGAACAAATGGTCTTAGTAGACCTGTACAGAGTGTTCCACCCAACAGCATCAGAATACACATTCTTTTCAGCTGCACATGGGACATTCTCTAAAATAGACCAGATGCTAGCACATAGAATATGCTTAAGGAAATGTAAAGGAGTTGAAATTATCTCACGTGTACTATTGGACCATAGTGCAATGAAATTGGAAATTAATGGCAAAGGAAATCTCAAGAACTCCATAAACACATCGAAATTAAACAGCACCCTCCTGAACAATCAGTAGGTCACATATGAAATCAAAGAAGAAACTGAACACTATGTACAATCAAATGAAAATGTAGACACAACTTTACAGGTATGCAATGAAAGCAGTCCTCAAAGGGAAATTTATAGCAGTGAATTCTTACCAGAGGAAAACAGAACAAGCACAAATCAACAATCTTATGCTATACCTCAAGCTTCTAGAAAAAGAAGAACAAATCAAAGCAAAAGGCATGAAATTATAAAGCTCAGGTCAGAAATTAATGCAATTGGGACTAAAAACACAGTACAAAGAATTAATGAAACAAAGAGTTGGTTCTTTGAAAAAATAAATAAAATCCATGAACCCCTGGCCAACCTCATTAAACAGAGGAAAGAAAGAACTGAAATACATGCAATAAGGAATGAAAGAGATGAAATCACTACAGATCCTGTAGAAATTCAGAAGATCACTAGTACCTACTTTGAAAATCCTTACTCTCACAGGATGGAAAAAATAGAGGAAATGGACAGATTTCTTGATACATATGAACTACCAAAGCTGAATGAAGAAGATATAAAAATCCTGAATAACCCTTTGTAAGAAAACAAAATTAAAAATGTAATAAAAAACTTACCAATGAAGAAAAGTCCAGGTCCTGATGGATTTACAGCTGAATTCTTAAGAAATTTAGAGAACATTTAATGCCAATATTTCTCAAACTTTCTAAGGAAATTGATAAGGAAGGAATTCTCCCCAACTCATTCCTGGAGGCAAGTATTATCCTGATACCAAAACCAGAGAAAGACCCAGGCAAGAAAGAGAACTGTAAACCAATCTCCCTAATGAATATAGATGCAAAAAGTTTCTGTAAAATACTAGCAAACAGAATGCAAAAAGTCATTAAGAAGATTGTACACCATGACTAAGTGAGATTCATCCAGGGAATGCAGGGCTGGTTCAATATACGCAAATCAATTAATATAATACATCAGTAGGGGCAAAGACAAAACACACATGATCATCTCAGTTGATGCAGAAAAAGCTTTTGATAAAGTCCAACACTTAATCATGATAAAAACCCTACAGAAAATTGGCATAGATGGACTTTATCTCATTCTGATAAAAGCCATCTATGACAAAACGACAGCTAACGTCATTCTAAATGGTTAAAAACTGAAAGCTTTCCCTTTAAAGTCAGGAACAAGACAAGATGTCCACTGTCACCACTCCTATTCAATAGAGTTCTGGAAATA
Source organism: Dinomys branickii (assembly GCA_004027595.1). NCBI lineage: Eukaryota > Metazoa > Chordata > Mammalia > Rodentia > Dinomyidae > Dinomys > Dinomys branickii. Next base: position 18,850 of record PVLD010000900.1, on the reverse strand, counting down.
TTAGCCAGAGCAATTAGACAAGAAAGAGAAATAGGACAAATAAGGAGAGGAAAAGAAGAAGTAAAATTATCACTATTTGCTGTTGACATGATACTCTATATAGAAGACCCCAAAAACTCCAGCAAAAGGCTCATAGCCTTAATAACCAAATTCAATAGCATAGCTGGATACAAAGGCAGCACTCAGGAAACAGTAGCATTCCTGTACACAAATGACAAGCAAGGAGCTGGGGATATAGCTCAGTGGAATAAGCGCCTGCCTAGCAAGCGCAGGGTCCTGAGTTCAATCCCCAGTACCGCCAAAAACAAAAAACAAAAAACAAAAAACAAAAAACAAAAACAAAAAAAAAAAACAAAGAAAATGTTTTCCTTTGGAGCTGGGGATATAGCTTAGTGGAATAAGCGCCTGCCTAGCAAGCTCAGGGTCCTGAGTTCAATCCCCAGTACCGCCAAAAAAAAAAAAAAAAGACAAGCAAACTGAGAGGGAAATCAGTGAAACCACACCTTTCATAATAGCATCTAAAAAAATGAAACACTGAGGAATCAGTCTAACAAAAGAAGTAAAAGATACATATAGTGAAAATTACAGTACTCTGAAAAAGAGATCAAAGAGGATTTCAGAAAATGGAAAGCTATTCCTTGCTCATGGATAGGAAAAATCAACATTGTGAAAATGGCCATACTCCCAAAATTATTGTACAGATTCAATGCAATCCAGATTAAAATTCCGCTAGTATACACTCCAAATCTAGAGAAAACATTCCTAAAATTCATTTGGAACCAGAAGAGGCCTAGAATAGCAAAAGCAATCCTGGGAAACAAGGAAAGTTAGGAGGCATCACAATCCCTGCCTTGAAATTTTACTACAAAGCTGCTGTGATAAAATCAAAATGATACTGGCAAAAAAATAAAAAAATAAAACAGACCTGAAGACCAATGGAACAGGTTAGAAGATGCAGACACAGCTAAAAACACACTCAGCCACCTTATTTTTGACAAAGGGGCCCAATATGTTCATTGGAAGAAAGGTAGCCTCTTTAACAAATGGTGCTGGGAAAACTGGCTTTCCACATGCCAAAGACTAAAACTAGACCCATGTCTACCACCATGCACTAAACTGAAGTAAAAATGGATCAAAGATCTAAATATCAAAACAGAAACACTCAATCTAGTGGAAGAGAAAGTAGGTAAAGCTCTCAAAGACATAGAGGTAGGCAGAGAGTTCATGAACAAAAACCAAACTCCATGGGAAATAATTCAAAGAATTAACAACTAGGATCTCATTTTATTGAAAAGTTTCTGCACATCAAAAGAAATCACCAACAGAGTGAAGAGAAAACCCACGAATTGGGAAAAGATATTATCCAACTGCCCCTCTGACAAAGGACTCCTATCTAGAACATATAAAGAATTAAAAACAATCAGGCCCCAAAAATTCAAAGACCCAACCCCAAAATGGGCTTCTGAGATGAACACACACTTCTCAGATGAAGAAATACTAATGGCGAATAAATATATGAAAAAATGTTCAACATCATTAGTCTTTCGAGAAATGCAAATTAAAACAACACTGAGGATTCATCTGAGTCCACATAGAATGGCTATCATTAAGAAATCAACCAATGACAGATGCTGGAGAGGTTGTGGGAAAAAGGAACACTTCGCCACTGTTGGTGGGAGTGTGGATTGGTGAAACCACTGTGGAAATCAGTCTGGAGATTCCTCACAAAACTAGGATTGGAAGTCCCACTTAACGCAGCTATTCCCCCTCTGAGTATTTTTCTAGAAGAATTAGAAACATCACACCACAGCGATATATGTGCACCCATGTCTATAGCAGTGCAATTTGTCACAGTTAAATCTTGGAAACAACCCAAGCGCCCATCAACTGAGGAATGGATAAAAAAAGTGGTATTTCTATACAATGGAGTATTACTCAGTTATAAAAAAAGATACTCTCAAGGCTTTTATAGGTAAATGGATGCAACTAGAGACCATACTCATAAGTGAAATAAATTGGACACACATATGTAAGCATCACATTGCCTTCCTGGTGTAAGAACATGAAAAAGTAAATATAACCTAAAATGTACAATAGATAATAAGAAAGGGAAAGAAATTGCTCTTTGCATTTTTGCATGCTTATATCTGGTAATCTGAGCAACTTGTATGATGACAACAATTTGCAGTATAACAACCAACGGTGAATTCCTACAGTCCTGCCTAGTGCCACTACGTATTGTCTCTAACGTTCTTTTAAATTATTATTTTCTTATTCTCTTCAATGATTTGATCAATCTTGTATCCTTACATCTAATAACCTGAGCAACTTCATTGAAGATAACAATATGTACTATAACAACTACTGTTAATCCCCACTATGTGGTTTAAAACCCTGTATCATTTCTAATGTCCTTTCTTTGTGTTGCTTGTATTCTGCTTTTGTTCTTTTTATTTTTGTACTCTTTTCTTTAAAATAAAAAAAAGATAAGGTGGCTGAGCATACATGGAGTTGTTTCCACATCTTCTAATCTGTTCCACTGATCTTCAAGACCACTCAAAATGTAACAAAGAAGAATTAGTGAACTAGTATTATGCATAATATTCATTATCATGGATGAACATTTGATTCAACACTGACAATGGTTGGATAAAGATAAAGCCATAATTAAATGTGGCCAAAAGTTTAATAAGATCTTCTGAAGTTCTATGGCTTTCAGCGTTGTAATCATCATGTACACCAAACATATACTAATAAAAATGACTAAAAAAAGATTAACTGTCGCAAATATGCACAATTATTATTTGTCAAAAAAACTTCATTTTGAATAGCATTAAAGAGTATGTTCCACAGAAAAAGTTTCTGACAACTAGAGTTCTCTGCCATTGAAAGAACAGCCTAACAAAAACAGTAGTCCCCATATCAAGGATTCCAGGACCATGCCACTGCTCTTCTCTGCTTTTCTGCCTTCAAGAGTTAACTCAGAAATCACCAGCCCCAGGGGAGCTACCCTCATCCCCTCCCTTGCATCTTGTGCTTTACAGACTAGCTGCTAAAGGTTTGACCAAAAACATTTGACATGACATCAGTTAGGATCTTGGTAGACATTCAGGACCTGAGACTGTATGTTTGAGCACAACTAAATGCATATTTTAATAAACTCAAAATGCTTTGTATTCACACAGAAATTTAAAAAGTGGGTAAATGATAGCACAAGGCACTGGTTCTGAACCTAGAACGTGCGTGCCACAGTGTGCATGCTGGAGCATGAACCAAGTTGCTCCAGCAGCCAGATATTGAATAACAGTTTTTTTCTGAACTAAAACCTCAGTATTCCAGTTTAATTTCAATGCTGGCACTTTGTGATCAACAGGTTGCAGGCTGGACACGTAGTCTCTAAAAGGTTTGCCCACACTTGCTTGAGGTGTGCACACAGTTCCTTATGCACACCGGTATGACAGCATTCACTATACTGCATGTACAAATTTGAGGGGAACCTAAATGAGGTTCAGTTGTTAAAAGCAAACCTGAGGTTTGTTGTTGTTGTAGTCATGGTATATTCATTACACATAGTCGATAATGGGTAGTCCATAAACGTCTGGGAGTGAGTGAACAAGAATGAATGAAAACTAAGCACACATCCCAATTCATCTTTTATAGTAACTTATAAAGCATATGGCAGCCTAGAAATATTAATTACGAATGAATATGAGTTACAAATGGGTAATTTTTTAAAGATATTTTGAAACTACTCTGTTTAAATGTACCCATACCCTAGGAACATGTTACAGAACATTTTTATTCCCACCAAATAGTACATGAGATCAAAAACTACTTAAGGCTTCTGATCGTATTTGTTTTTTCTCTTAAAAAAATCCCATGCTGAAATTATCACACATTATCACCAGTTTGAGTGTGAGCCTGTAGCTGAAAGGCAATAAATTGCTTTTGGATTTCTATTGTTTTGTGGATGACACACAAATTATGTTGCTGTTTATCTCTAAGATTGCAGCTGTTGCTGGCTTGGCATCACTGTTTACTACAATTACTGCCTTCAGATTTCATTTTGACCTATAACCCATTCTAGGCTGTGCCCTGGCCAGATGAGCAATTTCAAAAATCAGCAGCAAATATAAATATTTGCAAAACTGTTGTACTGAGAATCTTTTTTCTAGTAACATAAAAATTCTTTAATGAACTGTCACCTTTCAACCAAAATCCTCACCTGGCTGTCTCTCGCCACTCAGCATCCTCACCTTCACGCCAGCAAATCTCATCAAGTTCTGTGAAAAGGTCATGAGGGATGTGCTCCTCGTCATCATCTTCAGTTCCAAGAATGAACTGTACCCGCTGTGATGGGGTGTCTGTGAAAAACCGGAGACACGAATGTGTATCACCATGATTCCACACCGAAAATACCCTAATCACTACCTCCACACCCCTTTATCCATACTGTCATGCTCATCCAGTGCAAAGTTGGGAATTAAATGCAAATTTAACACAACTGAAGTGTTATATAATTTGAAGACATGGGGGAAGGAAATAAAATTGTTCATATTAACAGATGGCATGATTCTTATCTACATAGAAAATACCATGAAATCTACCACAAAAGAATCCTAGAAGTGAGTTTAGCAAGATTATAGGATACTAAATAATACAAAATCAATCATAGATATGTATATATACATATATATATTAGACTTGAAAAATTAGAAACAACAAAACAATTCATAATAGCTTCAAGAAAAATCTAGATTAAAAATTGAACAAAATATGGATAATATATTCTCAAAACTATAGTGAAATCTAATGAAATAAATTATTTGAAATCAAAACAGCCCTAAATAAATGAAGATACACACTATCTTCATTTTAAAAAATGTTCAGTTTCCATGGATTGGGAAAACAGTTCATAGATTATCCTCTCCAAATGTACCTAAGGTAATGCAATTTCAATTAAACTCCCAAAAGAATTTTTGTAGATGAGGACAAAATAATTCTAAAATCTGCACAGAAAATAAACGTAGTAGAATGGCCAAGCAGTTTTAAAAAGAACAAAGTTGGGGGAATCCATACCATCTGATTTTAAGATTCACAGATGCTTCTTGAATTATATCTTCATAAACCCATTGTTATTGAAAATAGCCAAAATGCTCTTACTACATCTTATTGAATATCATTATTTTAACAACATAGTAGAGTATGGGTTGTTTCCCATTGTGTTCGTGTGGCTGAGAGGGAGCTGTGGCTCTGTCACTGCCCAGCAAGAGTAGAACAGAGTACCTTATCTCTTTCAGAAAAGAGTACCATACTGCAGATTGCTAGACTAGGAAAAAATACAATTCAAAATAGGGTTTCTACTGAGTGTGTACTGCTTTTGCACGATTGTAAAGGTGAAAACTATATGTCCAACCATAGTAAATTTGTAGCCCTCTGTATTCTAAATTCATAGTATCAAAGAAATGTTGTTCTGGAAAAGGAGTAGACAATATGTTAAAATCCTAATTTTCAACATGATGACATATAAAAGTTGGATTTTTGGAAGGAAATTAACCCATCAGAGTGAGGCCCTTAAGATAGAATTATCAGAAACAGTCCCCAGAAAATTCTCTTACTCTTCTATTGTGCAAGATACAAGGAGAAAATGAGTTTTCAAGCGAGAAGGCCCCAACAAGAACCTGACATTGCTAGTACCTGCACTCAGATGTTCCATCTCCAAACTGTGAGAAATGAACTTCCATAGTTTAGTTTCTCCTATGTCTGCAGTATTTTCTTACAGAAGACCAGGTGTTTAAGAGACACCTAGATCAATGGAACAAGGGAGCATATCCAGGAAAATAGCCCAAATAAATATAGGCAATCGATTTTTTGAAAAGATGTGCAAAGGCAATTTAATGTCAGACATACTTTATCTCTGCCTTTTCTATGCCTTCTCAAGAAACAGTGTGGAACAACTGGACATCCACATGTAAAGCAAGAGAACTTTAAACTAGATTTCACATCTTTTACCAAAATTAACACAAAGTGAATAATTTTTAGCATGAAATATAAAACTAGAAAACTTTTAGAAGAAAACCTAAAAGAAAAAATTTTGACCTTTAAGCAAAGAGTTTTTAAATTTGATGCAAACACATAACTCATAATAGCAAAATAAATAAAAATTTATCAAAATTTGACACATTCAGTGAAAGTCAATGTCCAAGACATATAAGAGCAAATTATATAGTTAGAAGGGGGAAAATATTTGCAAATTATACAACAGCATCCTATATAGAGAATATATAAAAACATTCTCAAAACTGAACAGTAAAGAAAAGAAACTCAATTAAAATGGTTACAATATTTCCAGATGCTTCAACAGATAAATATAAGTTGCAAATAACCACATGAAATATTTTCAATAATTTATCATTAATTCAATGAGGTATATTGTCAAGATTTACATGAAGAAGGGTGACCATATTTACCTTGCCAGTTGCATAGATGCTGGCAAAAGACATGAGACTCTTGAACGAGTCCAAAGACAGTTTATTACTTAGAGCAATAGCAGCACTCAGAGTATCACCATCTGTCTTGGGTCATCAAGTCACTTCTGACATAGAAAGTTGCACAAAAGGCACGGAGATGTGACGCACATAATCGGAAGAGTTACAGGACAGGCCTGTATTGGGAAACTCATGGTATTCATAATGAAGTCTCTATGATGTTTGCACCGTAGGATGACATGATCTTTATTCCACTGGATGGTAGACAAACCTGCCTTTTGCTCCACAGAGAAACATTGTCTATCTTCCTAGTTTGCTCACTACACAAACATCACTGAAAAGAGAGGCACAAAGGTAGTCAGTTGATTCTGTTCAGAAAATGTGCAGTCCACATACACTCTTGCTCATGGTATGTGAGCAATGAGTGGGGCACTCACTCCCAAAAACCATTTCTATAGTTATTCTGATCACTCTCAGAAATTTATCTTTAACCATTCTGATGGAGAAAGCAAAAAATTCAAGCAAGTTAGATAAGGTTAGATGTTATTATTAAAATAAGGAGAAAGTACCCTTGGCCTATCTCAATTTAACTATTCTGGATTTGTTGTTGTTTTGTATTATTTTGTTTTCATAACATGCATCCCTGGGGAGCATGTATTTACAGACCATTAGCATATTTATGCCAATTTTAAAATACATATTTTAAACACAAAGATATAGAAACAAGCAAAATGTCCTCAATGTATTTTTATAACATGAATAAACATTCCCTTGATATTTCACAAGTGAAATATAGCCAGTATAAATAGTATAAAAATAAAGTGAAATAATTTATATGAATCAGTTGTTGAGATTTTATAAGATTCTTTGAAAGTTTTACTATCTTATTAATCAAGAGGACCCTGTGACTAGGCAATTTGTTAAACGATGGAAAGCAAAGAAGTCAAAGCAAAACAAGAAAAAGTAAAGTTTACTTCCTATTAGATTTATTGAGTAAATAAAATAGTGTCTTTATATTCCATGTTTAGTCTGGCTGTGTTTTGATCAGTCATCCACTCGTTGGAGGGATTAAGCATATATTTCAGTTCTTTTAAATGCTACCACACAACTACTTCTCTTGAATTGTTTAAAATCCGTTCATGATATAAGATGAATACACACTAGTAAATAATAAGGGGGGAGAATTAAGTACCAATTTATCTGGTATTTATGCTACAAGAATAAACAGCAAAAAATGAAGGTTACCATGGTAAGGGAGCGTTTTCACAGGAAGAGCTACGAAGTAACTGAAGTCACATTGGCATTAGGAGCATGTTTTTTACTATAAAGTGAAGGAAAGGATCCAAGAAAACTAAAAACATAATCGATGTTTCAATGTAGGACATGGATTTAACACAGGACAATTTAAGAAAGCATTTCATAAACTGAAGTTCAAGATGTAGATCTGCAGTCAGCAAGTAACATCACAGAAGAGAAGGATCAGGTGAATTTTGAATATTGTTTCTATGAACTAACTAAAGTCCAATAACTGGGTATGCCAGACTAGGTTATACCAAGTAATCAGCCTAGGTACAAATAAGCACAGCTCCTCAAGCAAACTGGCTCTGTAATAGTAAAATTGAAATAAAAATGAATGTTTCACTGAGGATAAACTTGATTGCATGATAGAAATATAGTTACCAGAAAGACATAAAAATAACACTGGAGTGCTGGGATATCAGAGTTGGAGACAGCTGTGAGACTCCTGAAGTAAAGGCTAGACAAATCAATGTTGTTATGTTCTTTACGTCTCCACCTGCAAGTTAGTCTCCTAGAGATAAGTAGAACCAAATCTCAGGAGGAGAAGTTATGGAGGTAGAAACACTATCCAAAATATAAAGCATTACATAAACACATTGATTGATGGTGGTGGTAGTGGTACTGGTGATGCTTATAAAGATGACACAGGTTTAACTGCAAGAAATGCAGAGATTTAAAACCTGAAGAAGGGACAACAGGAAGATAATAACGCCATTAATTAAAAGAGTTGTCAGCATAAGGAGCCAGTATTGTAGGCTGAATATTCAAAAAACAACTTTGGGGTATGGAGAGGTGGAGATAACCACAGGAAAAATATGTGAAGGTCATGAGGCAAGTGAAGATTTGAGATTGGGTTGTGGAAGAGGACAGTGTCAGAAATGAACACATAGGTGGCATTTAACTAAAGTATGAGTAATATATATATATATATATGTGTATATATATATACACACACACACATATATGCATAAAATCAACTATAAGTATATATATTATGATAACCAAAAACTTAAGAACAGAGAGAGAAAGATTAAAAATGGAGAAATGATTATGATTAAATGATGGGAAAAGAAGCAGGAGTTAACAAAAGAATCAGATAAAAAAAATAGGGAGACAGTAAAGGGATCAATATTAAACAAATATTTTATGAGCACCTTCCTTTTGTGAGGTACTGTCATAAGCAGTGAATAGGACAGGTATAAACAAAAAAATCTCTGCCTTCATGGAGCTTAAATCTTATTAGGAGAGTTGTGTTGCAGAAAACAAAAGAAAAGTGATTTTAAAAAGAAAAAGAAGTCAGTAATGTCAGATGCTCTAGAGAGCAGAGTAAGCCTAATTTGGTTAGTCTAACTTTAAATGACACTGGAATTCCAAGGACATATATTACTCATCTAATCATAAAGGGACATGTAATATTCTTGTAACCATAAAATCATATCTCCACTTCAGACATAGACTATTTCCAACAATGGTAATAAAATAAAATTTAAATAATTATACTATAGGGAAACACGAGTAGTAAAATCATAATTAGGAATTTAAAAGTTCTTAAGGAAACTTTTATCTTTTATCTTTGCATTATTAGTGATATTATTCATATTGATTTAATTATAATTAATAATTAATTAACCAGAGTCTTCTATAGATTGCTTCTCATGATCAGTGAATATATTCTCCTTTGTGTAGACCCTCTCCAAGAGCTCTATAACTTTAGATCTTTTCTGGACAGGAAACACGTATTTTGATAAATGTGTTTCTTATGTCAACAAAACAAATATAATAAAGCACATACACTGAGGAATCTCTACTTTAATATGTGATTTTGTTGTTGTGAAGTACACAATTCTCACTCCCTATGGCATCTACCTTAAGGAAATGATTCACAATTGTTTATCACTGTCTTAGTTACATTGCTAAGACAAAATATTCAACACCCAAAGTTAAAGCAGAAAAGGCTTATTTGGCTCACAGTTTGTAGAGGTGTCAGTTCATAGTTGGCTGACTCCAAGGCGGGCTGGCATGGTGGGGGGCATCACAGAGGAGCAACTGTTTATGGCAGGAGCAAGCAGCAAGTGAGGACCCCGTTTCTGTCCCTCTTGTGCTATCCAGGCGATCTACCCCTGAGCAAGTAGCACTCACACTCTGGGTAGGCAACTTGAAATCTAGCATTGCACCACAAATCAATCCTAGCATCATGTCCTCGATCCCAGCACTACATACCCTAGATCCTACTTATGACTGCATGAGACTTTGAGAGGACATCTAGATACAAGCCCTAACAACCACTATGCATTTCTCAATCACAAACGATTTTCTTCCTCTTTATCCTTATTATACCTCAATCTTCAGATAATTTTTATATCATGAAATGATGACAAATTTGATGATTCTGTTTCCATCTCATGTCTCTGGTCTCCTTGAATTTCAATATTTTTCACTTTTAGATAAACTTTAAATTTTTGTTCACACTTTGAATGTTATATACAAACTTTTTATTTTGTTCACACTTTGAATGTTATATACAAACTTTTTATTTCAATTTCTATATTTTAATTCATTATATAGTTGAAATAATATACATATTAATGGCAACTAGTAATTTTTATAATGTGATAAATTAATAAAATGAATTTTTTTTGAAATACTGAATATTTATCTTCAAATACAGAGACTGTTTAGAGAGACACTAAAGAGACTAACATAAGACTATACATAATTTACAATATTTCTGAAGAGCCACACTGAGATGATAAAAGTGTAGCAAAAAAAATAGCGGGCATGTGATTTTAGTAGATTACTCCAGAGACATCTGTAATAGAAGGCCAGGTCTCTATAATCCACCCCCAAAGCAAAGAGAGTAAGTAGAGGTGTCTGCTTCCCTTCAAGCCAACTGAATGGAACTGCAAGGGCACTAAAGGAGCTTTAATGTCCCTGAAACGGACTGCAATATGATTTGTGCATGGGAAACACGAAGGCTACCTATCTGCTGATGGCTGAGACTGCTGTTTTGAATAAACTTCACCAAAAGAAATCGACAGGGCAGTCAATGAGTGTATGGGTTATTTTCTGTGAATTGCAAATGGACTATATATAAGCAGAGTGAGTGAGAGAGAGAGAGTTTGCAAATGAGAATGAAAACATGAGTGTGGAATGTAGAGATCCTCTTAGATCTGGGCTAAGAGGCTGTCATAAAGCAATAAGAAAACTGCAGTAGAATCTAGCTTATAATGGAATGCAATTATAAGGAACACGTAATAGAGTAGGAGTGCTAGTGAGAGACTCTTCAGGGAAGAATGAGTAAATTCTTACTAACCCTGCAGAGTGTGACAGCAACTTGTAATAGTAGTGGTGACAGGAGGACTTTCCTGTTTCATCCCCATTAGTTCTGTTCATTTCTGATGCTCCACATCTAGGAGGATCAGAAAAAATAGTTGGAAAACTGGTAATGTCTTGAGTAAGTATAAGATGTTCAAAGTAAGGAAAGCTAAATGCCAGCTTCACCTCTCTCCTCAGCCATAGGGCTCCTACCTTCACCAGGTATGGGAAAAAGAACAACAAAACCTTATCATCTACCCAAGTTCAAAGTTTTCACTTCTATATAGGACTAGAGATTCTAATTCATGATCAGAGGACTTGGGTTATGTAAGGGGGACTAAGAAAGTTGAAGATCCAACCAAAGTCTTCATTCAGGAACAGAATAGCAATTTGATCCCCTGAATAAAATCCAAAGGGAAAGGACAAGACAGTTACTTTATGATGAAATCTCACAAGTAATGTTCATTTAGTGTAAGTTATAAGAAGAGTCTTACAAATGACTTATCTTTAAACTCTATATTTCATTGAAATAACAATTGACTATGGGGAGATTATAAAGAAAGAAACACACAAAACACATATTTAAATGTCGTAGTTTCCTTACGGGTCAGGTGCTTATATAAATATACACTTTTATTTCTTCAATGTGTCACAATAACCTGGTCAAAAATGTATTAATATTAATTGGCCATAGATACAGTGCAAATAATGAAGTTTAAAAATTAGTCATCTCAACTTCTGCTTGGTTTAGTTTGGTTTTGACCTGAACTCACTATATAGCCCAGGCAGGGTTCAAACTCTTGATCCTTCTGTGTAAGCTGAATTATGAGCATGTGCCACGATACCCAGCTTGACGTCTCAATTTTTAAATGTTAATTTCTTTCTAATATGTAACACTATATTTTATATATGATCATATGATCATTGATGTTTAATTTTGTTGAAGGTTGAAAATAAATGCATTTATATAGTTTATTTGTTTTGAGCATTAGTAAAGCATTCCTTTTACAAAATGTTAATAATATGAAACTTAATGTTACTACCAAATATTTTAAACAATTTATTAAACTAAATTTTACAGCAAGATGAACAATAAATGAGGCAAAACCTGAGTTTCATGGTTTATGGTTTCTTCACAGGAAAATGCCAATTTAGTGGAGGAAGAGTGATTTTTTTAAAAGAGTCTGAGGAGAGACAGGAGATCCTCACACAGCAGCCCTGCGAACTGCTCCCACCTGGGTTCACGCACGGGCCCTCCCTGCACGTGCTCAGCACTGAGTGAGGTTTGGGTGCAGGTGCTCTACAAGCTGCTGAGACTGCAGTTCAGGTCTGGGCTTCACTTGTGCCCTGCCCTCCAGGTGATAGTACACACACACTGTGATCACTGTTGGTATGAACCACTCCTTGCTCCTCTGCACAGACTGAACTGACCAGAGAAGCAGAATCAGGCAGGCTGCAACCCGCTGATGGCACAGTTCCCAGTTGAACACTGGCAAGAGAACAAGGTATTTCCCATCTCTTTCCTGGGGTCAGAGGAGGCAACTCATGACCCTTCCACCATTACTATGTGAATCTCCACCCCCCATGCACCTGGTTCAAACAGGATATCCTCATTCAGCAGCCCTGTGAACTGCTCTCACCTGGGTTCACATGTGGGCCCTAGCTGTACAGGCCCAGCATGGAGTGAGATTTGGGCATGGGCAGTCCAGGAGCTGCTGAGACCATGGTTCTGGTCTGGGATTCACTTGTGCCCTGTTCTCCAGGTGTTCACACACACAGGCAGTCTGTGACTGCTATTGGTATGGCCAGAGTCTGGACCGTATCTGTATTCTGAACTGACTGGAGACACAGAATCAGGTGGTCCAAAAAGTGTTGACCTTGCAGTTCCTGTCTGGATTCTCCCTATATTCTGAACTGCCTGGGGTCACAGGACAACTGGTCTGAGATTGCACTAATGCAACATGATTCTGGATCATACATGTGCCCTGAACTGCAAGGGGCTGCTGGAAAAAACCATTGGCCATCAACTGACATCACAGTTCATGTTGGAGACCTGGGAGAACTAGTTACAATTCACCATCTACAAAAGAACCCCAGCCTAAGCAGCACATCTCAGCAGACACTAAGGCAAAGACCTGACCATCAAGAAAACTAGAGCCACTAGTGACCTTTGCTAAACTGCCAGAGAAGAGGGAGACTGAGCATTCTGCCTCCACCATCAAACATGACAAGCCAAAGGGCTAAAACACAATCTCAGAACACCACCCCACTCAGAACAAGTCCAGGAGACAATGACATAGGAGAACTTGGTGAATACACACCTGAAATTGTTGAAATGATTACAGTGGAAGTAAAGAAACAACTCCATCAGGTCACAGAAGAGAGGAGATCAGACATAATCTCTTAGGCAAAAAATGAAATGACAATAATAATGAAAGAAATGCTCTGCACATCTAAAGAAACACATAAAAAAATAGACGAACATAGGCAACAGATGGAAACATTGCATGACCAATATAGGAATGAATTAGAATGAATGAAACAGACTCAAAGACATTTCCAGGAAATCAAAACTTCCATTGAAAGCTTGCAAAACTGCTTGAATGAAGCTCTAGATAGAATTTCAGATCTGGAAGACAGCATGGCTGCTAGGGATCATGAAAGGAAGGATGTCTTAAAATCAAAAAGGATCTAGGAAAAATCAATTCAACAGCTGCAAGATGAGGCAAAGAGAAATAATGTCCAAGTAAACGGAGCCAATGAAACAGCAGGGGGTGACACAAATGACATATAAAGAATATTTGCAGAAATAATAGCAGAAAATTTCCCAAGTATGGAAACAGAAACTGAGATAGAGTAAATGAGGCATATAGAACTCCTACTAGTCATAACCATAATATAACTATACCCAGACATAGAATAATCGAGATGCCAGATCTCCAACAAAAGAACAGAATATTAAAAGCTGCTAAAGAAAAGAAACAGATCACCTATAAAGGAAAGCCCATCAGAAGCACGGCAGACTTCTAAATACAAACTATTCAATGGAGAAGAGCATGGAGTAAGTATTACAGGTCCTGAGATAAAACATCTTCCCAACAACATGGATATATCCTGCTAAACCATCCTTCAAGTTTAACAGAGAAGTAAAATATTTCCATGACAAAGAGTAACTGAAGAAGTTCATGAGTGCCAAACCATCCTTACAAAAAGCACTAAAAGACATTCTAGACAGAGAAGAAAATGAACACAATTTCAAGAACAACAATGGAAAGGAACCCTCAAGAAAAGCAAGCAGGTAAATAGGTAGAAAAGTAAGAAACCCACAGCAAGAAAATAACATGACAATGATAAGCTACAACATATCGGTTATAACCATAAATGTAAATGGTCTCAATTCACCAGTCAAAAGAAACAGACTGGCAGAGTGGATTAAGAAACAAAATCCAACAATATGCTGTATACAGGAAACACATTTTACTCAAAAGGGAATCCATAAACTGAAAGTCAAAGGATGGAAAAACAATCCTCCATGAAACAGGAACCTAAGAAAAAGCAGAAGTAGCTATTATGTTTGCAGACAATGTGAACTTCAAACCGAGAACAATCGCAAGAGATAAAGAAGGTCAATACATACTTGTTAAGGGAAAATTGCAAGAGGATAAGATAACAATCCTAAACATATGTGCACCAAATACTGGAGCACCAAACTACATAAGACAAATGTTAACAGACATGAAAACCCATATAATTAATAACACTATTGTAATAGGGGACCTCAAAACACTTTTGACACACAGAGATAGGTCAATTGGACAAAAAATCCGCAAAGAAATAACAGATCTGAACCAAAGCTGCAAGCAAATGGACTTACTAGATATGTACAGAGTGTTCCACCACAAAACATCAGAATACACATTTTTCTCAGCTGCACTTTTTAGAACTTTCTCTAAAATAGACTACATTCTAGCTCATAGAGCATACCTACCTAAATGCAAAAGAATTGAAATCATCCCATGAATATTATCTGACCACAGTGCAATAAAATTGCAAATTGACAAAAGGAACTCCAAAAGCTCCATAAACACTTGGAAATTAAACAACAACCGCCTGAACAACCAATGGGTCACAGAAGAAATTAAAGAAGAAATTAAAAAATACATACAAACAAATGAAAATGTAGATAGAACTTGCGGGGATCTGTGGGATGCAACAAAAGCAGTCCTCAGAGGGAAATTTATAGCAGCGAATTCACACATATGGAAATCAGAAAGAAAACAAATAAATAGCCTAGTGCTGCACTCAAATTTTTAGAAAAAGAAAAATAAGCCAAGCCAAAAACCCAAAGAAGGGAGGAGATTATAAAGATTAGGGCAGAAATTAATGCAATTGAAATGAAGAAAACCCTACAAAAAATAAATGAAGCAAAGAGTTGGTTCTTTGAGAGAATAAATAAAATTGATAATCCCCTAGCCAACCTTATTAAAAAAGAAAGGAAAGAATTCAAATTCATGCTATAAGAAATGGAAACTATGAAATTACTACAGATTCTACAGAAATTCAGAAGATCATTAATTCCTACTTTGAAAATCTTTACTCCCACAGGGTAGAAAACTCAGAAGAAGTGGACAGATTCCTAGATATGCATGAATTACCAAGGCTGGGTCAAGAAGATATAAACATCCTGAACAACCCAATATCAATTAATGAGATTGAAAAAGTGATTAAAAACTTACCAATGAAGAAAAGCCCAGGTCCTGATGGATTCACAGCAGAATTTTACAAGAAATTCAGAAAAGATTTAATACCAACATTCCTAATATCTTCAATGAAATTGAAAATGAAGCAATTCTTCCTAACTCCTTTTTGGAGACAAGTATTTTACTGATACCCAAACCAGAGAAAGACCAAACCAAGAAAGAGAACTACAGATGAATCTCCCTAATTAATGTAGAGCAAGGATACTCAATAAAATACTAACAAATATAATGCATGAAATCAGCAAGAAAATTATACACCACAACCAAGTCACATGCATTCCAGAAATGCAGGGATGGTTCAAATTTAGCAAATCAATTAATGTTATACACCACATCAGTAGAGCCAAAGACAAAAACCATATGATCATCTCCATAGACGCAGAAAAAGCTTTCAACAAAGTCCAACATGCATTCATGATAAACACCCTAGAGAAAATAGGAAGATGGTCTTTACCTCAACCTGATCAAAGCCACCTATGACAAAGCAACAGCCAACACCATACTAAATGGAGAAAAATTGAAATCTTTTACCTTAAAATCAGGAACAAGAAAAAGATGTCTGCTGTCACCACTCTTGTTCAACATACTGCTGGAAGCATTATCCAGAGCAATTAGATAAGACAGAGAAATGAAAGGAATAAGGATACAAAAGGAAGAAATAAAACTATCACTATTTGCAGATGACATGATATTTTCCATAGAAGATTCCAAAAACTCCACAGAGGACTTCCCATGGAAGACTCCACAAGAAGACTTCTTGAAGTAATTGACAAATTCAACAGTGTAGCCAGATACAACATCAACACCCAAAACTCAACAGCATTCCTCTACACAAACAACAGAGAGAAATTAAAGAATCCATACATTTCACAATAGCATTCAAGAAATTGAAATATTTATGAATCAATCTAACAAAAGAAGTAAATACCTATTCAATGAAAACTAAAGTACTGTGGAAAAAGAGATCAAAGAGAATTTCAATAAATGGAAAAATATTCCTTGCTAATGGATAGAAAGAATGAACATTGTGAAAATGGCCACACTACCAAAACTGTTGTACAGATTCAATGCAATTCCCATTCATCTACCATTAGCACATCTCACAGATCTAGAGGAAACATTCCTTAAATTCATCTGGGACCACAAGAGACCCAGAATAGCAAAAGCAATCCTGGGCAACAAGGACAAGCCAGGTGGAATTACAATCCTTGACCTGAAATTATACTACAAAGTTACTGTAATAAAATCAACATAGTACTGACTAAAAAACAGACCAGATCAATGGAACAGTCTGGAAGACACAGACACAACCACAAACACACTCAGCCACCTAATCTTTGATAAAGGGGCCAAAAAACTCAATGGAAGAACCTCTTTAATAAATGGTTTTGGAAAAATTGGTTTGCCACCTGGCAAAGATTGAAAATAGACCTGTCTATCACCATGCAGTAAACTCAACTCAAAATGGATCACAGATCTCAATATTAAAATAGAAACACTAAATCCATTGGAAGAGAAAGTAGGTAAAAACCTTAAAGACATAGGGGTAGGTAGAGAGTTTATGAAAAAAAAAAAAACTGCCTGTGAAATACTTCAAAGAGTCAACAACTGGAATTTCATCCTACTGAAAAGTTTCTGCACATCTAAAGAAATCACCAGCAGAGTAAAAAGAAAACTCACAAATTGGGATAATATTTTAGCTGACTGTCGTTCAGAGAAAGGTCTTCTATCTAGAACATGTAAAGAATTAATAAATATCAGCTCCTGAAAATTCAAAGACTCAATCCAAAAATGGGCAGCTGAGATGAATACACACTTCTCAGATAAAGAAATACAAATGGCAAATAAATACATGAGAAAATGTTCAACATAATTAGTCATTGGAGAAATGCAAATTAAAACAACATTGAGATTTCACCTCACCGCAGTAAGAAAGGTTATCATTAAGAAATCAACCAATAACAAATGCTGGCGAGGCTGTGGAGAAATAGGAGCTCTTCTCCACTGCTGGTGGGAATGCAGACTAGTGAAACCACTGTGGAAATCAGTTTGGAGATTCCTCAGCAAACTAGGTCTAGAGATCCCATTCAAGCCAGCTATTCCCCTTCTGGCTATTTTCCCAGATCTGAAAACATCATATCACTGTGGCATATGTGCACCCATGTTCATATTGGCACAATTTGTAATTACTAAATTGTGGAAGTAACCCAAATGTCCATCCACTGAGGAATGGATAAAAAAATTGTAGTACTTTCATATAATACAGTATTACTCAGATATAAAGAAAGATGAACGCAAGGCTTTTATAGGTAAATGGTCACAACTAGAGACGATATTCATAAGTGAAATAAACAAGACCTCTGTGTGTAAGCAACATATTTTCTCACTAGTGTAAGAATCTGAAAGAATGAATAAAAACTAGGAGGTATGATAGACATTGTGAAAGGAAAGAAAATGCTAAAAATAAGGGGCAACTGGGGCTGGGAAAGGAAAGGTAAAGAAGGGGAAATCATGTGTGTATGTAGATACAGGACAGCTCACAGTCATGCTACTGTCTTCCATTGTTTTACTGGAAGGGACAGTTAATGATTGCTGGTTTATCATTATTGCATGTCTCTATTTGTTTTACGGAGAAACCATTTTTAAGATATCAATAGTAATACAACAACCATTGTTAATTTCCTACCACTGTCTGTAACTCTGTAATTTTTGTATTGTTCTTACACTATTTTGTAAATGGATGTGAATATGTTTTCTTCCTTTATTCCTAAAATAAAATAAAATAAAATAATTTTTTTTTATTTTAGAAACATAAAAGTACAAAAACGTATTGACAAACAGACACCCATTATCATAGAAAATAGTACAATCACAACTAATCTATAGACAAGGTGATATGGTCTCAACAGTAGTTGTTGCTTTATCCATTGATATCTTCGAATTGTAGATGTATGGACCCATATACAGACATGCAAATTTAGTCAGACA